>VUQH01059038.1:0-11967 GCA_015106775.1 Etroplus canarensis
CACACACACACACACACACACACACACACACACACACACACACACCCTTTGAGAACCTAGAAAGTGCTGTTGCACTTGTGTTATTGATCTGCCAGCCTCACAGGCTGCCTGTGAAGCTATTAAGCTGATCTGCGACCCAGTCATTCACTAGCATTGGATTATCTGTGCATTTGTCCAGTCTTCGCTGGTGTCCCTGCTCCACACTGACCCTGCTGCAGTACTTTTGCAGTTTCTGCATTTACATTCTCCCCAGAGACCCTTCACTCACAGCTAGATGCCGCTTACATCAAAGTCAGGGAAAATTCTTCAAAAGAGATGACTTATGGTTTGGGGGCCATTACTGCTTAAGGGCTGGATTTTAATGTTTTCTGCCACACTGTGGTGGAATTTTACATTTCTGGGAGGTTTCTATTTTGCTTCTCACTTCACATAGTCAAGAAATTGCTGCTAACACTACTCAACACATTTGAAGGGGTTAGGAGGCAGTTTGACTGCTAGGTTGTCAAACTATTTCACCAAAAAGAATGTTCTATTTTTTTATGATTACACATGCCAAATTATGGTCTTTTCTCACCATAAGATATAAATGATATCTTTAAATGCACCCCAAAAGGCTGTTAAAAATGTAATTTACAACATGTCCAATAAAATCTGACACAGAAAGAGATCAGTTATTCAGTTTAAGTTTTGAATGCAAGGAAAACATGTTAGTGAAGAAAAATCACTCTAGTTTGACTTTGACTAAAAAATATTTACTCTTTAAGGCTTAATTATTTCCCTTAACAGGCAGTGGTTCAGATTATACAGCTTATGTTTCTGTTTTGAAAATTGAAGAGATAGTTCCATTAAGATGCTGTAATAGACTCCACCAATCTGGCATGATGCAAAACAGGCGTCTGCACATCTGCTGTCTCGGAAAAAAAACACTAAAGAGAAACCAAGAAAGTAGTTATCTTTAATTAAACATAAATTTACTTGGTTTTCAAAACTATTATAGGAATTGAAAGTATCCAGTAACTCACATCCTTCAAAAACGTAAAACTATACAGTATGTTCATCAAAAACCCATCACTTTTAATGAGCTGTCTGACACATGTTCACATGTTCCAGTAAGAAATGCAGAAGAGAACGTGGAGGCAGCTGATAAGGATGACAGAAAGAGTAAGGAGCAGGAATGATTTTATAGACATTTATTATGCTGAAAACCTGAAAAAGGAAGGGGAGAAGAAAAAAACATGATGGACAGGCAGAAATGGTGGATATAACAATTATTATTATATTTTCCATATGTTACCACAACTAGCAGTGACTTAAGATGTCACTAGAACTGATGCTGATGATACCTTTTGATACCAAAATTCTGAAAACACGACAATACCTGCTGTTTTTCAATATTGATACTATCGAAAGTAGCGTACCGAGGCAGCAGTTCTTCTGACAGGGACAGCATACAGCTAAAAGTATTTTAGTTTATCCTTACATGCTGAAGAAGAAGAAGGATGCTCACAAACACAGGAAAAACTACAAATGGCACAGCAAAAAATACATGTTGGAGATGGCGACTAGTGCAGCTGCTGGGATAGCTCTGTCCGGTTTGTTAATAAGAAAGACAGTCAGCAGTCGGAAGTCAGGTACGGAAGTACTTTGCATTCAAAGGCAGATGACCAAGGAATGACTGACAAAAGGCAATATGCAAACAATGATATCGTACGTTTCAGACCAAGGGAGGAAATACTTTCACTTTAACAGGACATCTAAAAGACCAGCATCCAGATCTGTTCAAAGCATTTAGGGTTTCAGTTCAAATTAACAACATCTAAAGTGTTGTTTTTCTTATGTCATCCTAAAACACACATCCCATTTACTTTGAGACAGCTGGCACCGCCATTCTGAAACCAACTAGGTTATACAGGCTAAAATGTTTGCACCGACTACCGTTTAAATGCTTAAACCATCGTGATGTAACCTGCACCTCTCAGTACCAGCATTGATATGTTGGTGTTCCTTTAAAAAACTTGAAATGGCAAAGAAAAAGTTAAAAAAAAACATGAAAACCAATGCTTGTCATAGGGATATTTGTGGCATCTACACAAACTATGGCACTACTTGCACATAAATCATAGTACTGTATTCTGTTCTGTACTGCTGTTGCTTTTATTTACAGAAAAGCCATTTTTGTAATGTTCAGATATTTTTAACAATGGTGTAACTGTGTAATTCTACTCTACTCTACAACACATAAAAGAATGATTCTCTCACAAAAGCATCCAGCATATAGAGCTGCAACCACACATCAAGCAAAACCAAGATGCCCATGTTGCTTTGCAAGTTATAGTCTACACACAAATACAGAGTGTCCAAACTAGAAAAGATCGAGCACTCTGATTCTGAACTGTACTGGATTAAAAAAAAACAAAACTTCTCATCATGTCCTACACACTGAAGGAAATGTGTTGTTTTGGCAAAACTTAATGTCCTGTTAGACTGGAGAGTTTCTAAACCTATTTGCCTTTAGAGATAGAATCTCTGAAGACCATGACACTGTGATGTATATCAACTTAATTGCAAACCACACGATTCCCCACTGAGCTCCACAAAACACAACCCATAATTACATGGCCACAGTAAGTCAGATCGCCAAATCCCTGCAAGGATTTCAAAAAATTTAGGATAAGCATGAAAGCCTGTGCTTCCGCTAATCCTATGTTTTTACACCCACCATGGGAGGTTTGGAGTATTGTGTGTATGTACTGTGGACCACTTCAGAGGACAAGACGCGCACAGACCAGGGCATAGGGCCAGACTACACAACATAATAATAATCCATCCAAAAACTCATTTTCCCACAGTCCCCTCTGGCAGGACATTACTTTTATGAATGACTTGTTTGTGTACCGTGTAGTCCAAATTTTATGTGACTATGAGTGTGTGCGTTTGCGAGGGTGAGTGACCATCCTTGTGTGCAGTCTATGCATGCACTGCATGTATGTACATTTCTACTGTACGCTCGCTTTTCATTCAGGCAGGGCCGACATGTGCCAAAGCTGGAGGGGGTGGAGAGGACAGGTGAGAGAGTGAGAGCGGGAGACAGACAGAGAGGCGTAAATCTTATGCACAGAGGATTAATGTTGTGGTCTTAGCAAAGGCTATTTTCCCTTTCCTGAATCAGGAGGTTAATCGCATTACCTGTGAAAGAGATGGGTAATACCTCACATCGGTACCTGCGAAAAACAGGACAATGAGAAATACAACAACAGCGGTGCGGTGTGGGCTGAAAGCAGGCTGAGGAGCAGAAAAAGAGGGTGACAATAAGAAGTGTGTGGGCTTGGGTGTTTATTATAAAAGGAGGGGATAGAAAATGTTTTGGATCGGCAGCCACTCTTGGGTACAGGAGAGGGGCGCGCCGCTTTACATATGTAACCATGGGACACATGAAGAAAAGACAGAAACTAAAAAAAACAACGTCACATGTCTGTGGAATGCCTTTCTCTACTTGTAAGTACATTCCATTAGCTCATCCATAACGTTAAAGTTTAAACAGGGTGTGCTAACTCATTGTAGGCCCTTGTTCCAAAGTATCAAACAGGCAAAAGCAGTTGTGCTGTAACAACCAAAGCATCTCTTCACATACAGTCCAGTGCCAGTTTTCTATTTGGTGTCCTTCCTGGATGGTTTGTTCTAAAGAGAGCAGGTCTCACCTAAGAAAAAATAACTGTTTCTGTTCAACTAAACAGACAAACCAATGTCAGGCTCAGTGCACAGAGGTTAGATGGCCCGGCCACAGTCAAATGGACAAGACTGCGGAAGAGGAGTGAAGCAGCCCTGGAAACTAGGCTGACTTCACTGTGTTTGTGTGCTGTCAATCAAAGCATTTAGTCTATGTTAGTAGGATTTGCTGTAATTAATCCCTCAGGACAAACAATAAATCGTTTCCCATTTATACCATGGCATTAGCAGGAGTTTGCCAATCACAGCTAATTTCTAGATCACACTGAAAGTTCTTAGGGGATCTTTAATATTTACAGGCACTCAGTGGAGTGGGCAGGTGAAGACCTCTAGCTTTGTACTCCTCCCTGCAGTTTCTCATCCTGAGATCAGCTGTCAGTCAGACAGTGAGGGGGCAGCAAAATGGAAGCCTTTCCCTTTTTGTTTGATTCACATTCAGAAAACAAGTATTTTCCATTACAAAGGGAATTGTATATGCCTTTAACGTGGGTCTCTTACAAGTAAAGGTTTCTGTGGTGGAGTTCTTCTCGGGTCTGTTCAGCTATGGCAGCTGTAGCTCCTCATGCTGTGTTCATGCAACTAGTGCCAGAGTGCAACCTTTAATTTCCTATATTATCCATTTCTACAAATGGCAGTTACTGTGGCAAGAAAGTAGGAAGCACCACTTCTTAGTCGTTATAAAGGAACACCGGAGATACTGACAAGCCATTTGGAAACACAAAAAGAGCAGCTTTCATGAAACGGGAAATTGGTATAAGACAGAGTTAAAAAAAAATACATATTTTGTTAAAGATGACTCTTTGACCTAGAGGAGGGGTGTCGAACTCATTTTGCATCATGGGTCACACACAGCCCCAGTTTATCTTAAGTGGGCCGGATCAGCAAAACGACTGTCCGATAACTCATATCCCCTTCCAAATTGTTGCACTTACTTTCACTGTACGGAGGTTTAACTATGCATTCAAACCCTGAGATGTCTGAAGAAAAATAATTGCAACTTTAACAAAACATAACAATTTTTTAAGCATTATGAAGACAAGCTGCTGCAGTAAATCAAAGAAACCAATCAGCATGCCTCTTTAGGCAGCTGGAAATAAAGGACTTCATCCTGTAATTAAAAAACAGTTAAAAAAAGAGCATGCCTGTTATTAATTTGAGCACTAACAAAAGAAAAGAAACCAATTTCTTTCTGATTTTCTTATTTTGGTGTATGACAGGCCATGGGTTATGTCAGTACAGAAAATACAGATGAAGGACCAAAATTGATATCCTTGTTCTTTGAAATTTCAACATTTTCCAAAGCCACCCAGTGGGCCAGATTTGATGCTAGGTGGGTCAGTTTTGGCCTGCAGGCTGCATGTTTGACATCCATGACCTAGACGAGGATCAATGATTAACCAGCCACATGAAGGAATGACCCAATTTCTCAAAAGGAAAGACAAACACTCAAAAGAGCGAGATGCAGGAGGAAAGGATTTACTGAGATTCATACATATTCCTAAATAATAAATAAGCTACAAGACAAAACCAGAAGCCGTGGCTACTTTTACATTTGTCTACCAGAGGATTGTACCCACATGTGATGTAGAACTGTCACTGCATTTCTCTTCCCTCTTGCAGAAACACACATTAGCACGGTGCTCCATCTTGCGATTTTGGCAAGCATTAAAGTGATCATTTCTCATCTTCTCATTTCCATATTCACTGTATCCTAATAATCCATTTTTGATTCGTATGCCACTGCTTGGTCGACACCTGGCTGATATGTACTGTATATGTGGTTTGGTTTGATATGCACATAAAAAGTTGTCTTTCTGCTCACGCAGCTGCACGTGTTTCAGCTGAGATCAAGCACGTCTCTGTCCACCTTTACACGACAGAAGTTCAGTGCATCCTGCATATATTTACATGTGGTTTTGCACTTCTTTGTGCTGCCTGATTACAATCTATCCATCCAGGATTCATGATAATCCAACGTGCAAAAAAAAGGTCACTGATAGAAACAGGGATAAAAGGAAGCAGGAATAGGCAGATAGGAACAGCAAGGGAGAGACAGATTTAATTTTCTCGAGCACCTCTTTCCTTTTTTTCTAATATCTACTTTAAACACAGTGTGACAAGGTGTGGTGTGGCGCTGTGTTATTATGACTATAGCCTGATACTGGTCCTCGGGGATTCACGGTGTAATTAGCTAGTGTGGCGTCTGAGACACTATCATCCTGATCTGCATTTGAGACACTGAGGGGAGGGTTGAAAGGGCCAGGCTTCCTGCTTCAATTACCTGCTCTGCCGCAGCCTGGAACACAGTCAGCTGAAAGAAATTACATTATCGTCTCCAAAGTAGTATTATTTCACGCAGTTTCTTTATGTCAGCTTGATCTTTTATCTGTTTGAAGCCCAGTCTTTTTTTTTGTAATTATTAGACAGAGCTGAAAGAGTGATGGATGGACAGCATGCGGCAGGCAGGGTGAGCACCCTGAGTGCCAGGAGCACAGATGAGGGAACACTGGAAATCCATCAGTGTGTTGAGCAGATGGAACCTCAAATACATTGCAATATCATCTGTGTGTGAATGAATGCCATGTCAAACTGCACTGTGAACTGTGGCAGTTAATATTGCCACACTTATATGCAAACATTAGTACCTTGCACAGCAGGATTTGAAGCAGCTGCAAAAAAGACCACTTTGTGTGCGCTCAGCTGTAATTGAAACAGACGTGGTATTCTCAGATTTAACAATTCATGTCTGGACTTTACTTTACACGCATTGATGCAAAAATGGGATTTCAGTTGTTGTTTATCTGGACGTCTGTAGTTGTTTCCTTGACAACACCTCTTACTTTTGGCGTCTGCTCATGTAGCTTCCTAACTCTTTAAAAGATCTAATGATTGCTTTGTATTACATTCCTGCGCTATTTTAGAGTGCTGTAAGAATGCTCCAGATTCATGGTGTGGTTCATATGTGTTTGTTTGTGTTTTGTTTTTGGGGTGGATTAATAGGATTGATGAGGGAAAAATTGGGGGGGTAGTTTTGGTCACAGGAGTGATAACCTGATCATTTGGTTATCGTAATCTTTAATCATATCTTTCACCAGAGTAGCATGTTTTAGACGGGCATTAACAGCTTAACATAGCTAACTATCGTTTCATCAAATAATCCATAATAAAAACACCTTCGGCTGCTCCCATGAAGTGAATCCCTTGTATCCCCACCTGGAATTGAACCAGAGACCTATTACTTGTAAGGTAATTGTATTAACCACTACAGTACAGAGACCAAACCTATTTCTAGCTGCAGCTTGTAGCTATAACCCCAGTCAAACAAGTCTAGAAACCAGTCAGCAACCCCTAGGCAACCACAGGTCACTAGTGAAAAGTGTGCATTCCCTGACCTGTTGGCACGTGGTTGCTGAAGGCTGCTGCTGAAATCAGTCCCAAAGAGGTACACGGTACTGCACCAAAGACATCTTTGGTTGTAGCACATTGCTGTGGTAAGTTTGTGGTAGTTTGCATGGAAAATGCTGACTCACCGTCCACTGGCTGAACATCACATACAAACTTGGAGCCGGGCCCCTCCACCAGCCTGCCCAGACAAATTGGCGGCAAAGTTGAATCTGTGGAGCTAGAGCCACACAGCCAGAGATGGGTGTAGAGCTGCTGTTGTCACAGCTGTCTGAAGCTAAGAGGGGCCAGGTGAAGCAAGAGGCAATTCTTCCCCCCACACAGGAAGACCTCCTTGAGAGTGGTTGGCAGCTCAAAAATTATGTTTCTACAATTTCTATTGATATACAGTGTCTTTAAACATTGTAATTTTCTTATAATTACAGCGCAGCCTGTTCACGAAGCCTATATATATTCCTGCTGCATTCTGAACATTTTTCTGGAGATGCTACCACAATATGCAGACCATCTACAGTAAAAACAGCGGAACTGATCTGGGATCATTGGGTGAACAGTTGCAAAATGAAAATTTGAATTTCAGTCCTTAAGTGGTTGCTGGAGATCGCAAAGATTCTGTGTTGCCGGGGAGTTACCAACCAGTCTCTAAGCCCATCTGATTGGGGCTTTGGCTACAGTAATAGAGTGATTTCACCATTTCCTCATGTGTTTATTTTTTATATTCATTTTATGAGCTGTTGCACTTTAATGCCATCTCTTTCTTTTAATGTCCTATCATGCTTCTATTAGTAATGTAATCAGAGCTCACCAGCAATAACCGCATGTCTAGTGGGCCCAGTGGGATTCAGTCTTGGTTTCAGGAGTGTTACTCCTCTTGTGTACAAAGTTTAAAATCCAGCTTTGTCTGTGTGCAGGTGACATGTTGCTCTGTGTTATGCTCAGTACGGTGGGAATCCAAAGCTACCAGCTTGTCATCTTTATGGCATCCATGTTTGTTTACCATTTTCTATCCTGGTTGGATTTTCTGACAACACACAGCAGCTCATGTCTTTACTGCTGTCTTGTATCAGATTAGAAAAAGCACCAAACAGAGCCACGCCAAAGCCCCTTTTTGCCTTTCTTAACAAACAAAATCACATGCCTTCTCAATATCTTTTCAAACCCAAATATGAGTTATTTGTTTCAACCTGCAACTTGGCATCAGTGAACTGCACACACACTGTGCTCATGTTTGCTAATCCAGTCAATCTGATGCTGGGAAAGGAAACAAAACCCAGAAGAGAGATGAAATATTTCATTTTCATGAGTCCAACTTTCTGCATTTTTGTGGGTACAAATGTTTTCCCAGATGCAACCATGCTTGACACCAGAATTTAATTTAGAGAAAAAAATGGTTCACTTGTGTTGCTGCATCATGTTTCAATGGACCGAATAGAAAGCTGGATTCTTCTATTAAAATCTGGCCTGCATGATGTAGCTTTAAGTCTTCCCTCAATTTCTGAAGTATACTGGTAAATTCAGAACACACAGTATGAGAAAAATGTGGGCTTGCATCATTGATTTAATTCTGCTCACAGCCTCCATCCAATATTATGTTAGTGGAAAAAATATGCAGTCTAGCAACTGGCTTGTTACACGTAGGAGGTTAAGCAATTAAATTACAAATGGACTGTAATTTTAATCCATGAATGTAATTGCTGTTAATTACAAAGGCGTTTCATATAAATATCCTTTTTATAAAAAAGATTTTATGTTGAATATCATATTATTATGTTGCTTAGCATCTTTTCACCATGCAGGAATGCCCTATCCCTAGGTCTAGCAGGCCAGAAAACTTGTTGAGCCAAATTTTGAATATTCTATTTAATATTAAATTCTGATGTCTTACAAGGAAATGTGATTTATTTGGCAGATCGTGCTCAAATTTTGAACCTTTGCTTTTGATTGGTTCTCTTACCCAAGTTTGCACCACCTCTTATCTGCAAGTCAAATCAATCCGAGATGCTCTAAGCAACCAGAATGTGACATAATTGCCAACCAAGAAAATTAACAGAAATGGATTACTTGTAAAATTCTGTGTGATTACTAATGTTTACCAATGTTTGCCAGAACCAAGACCTTTGTTTATTTCATTCTTATTGTCATGTATTCTAACAAAAACCTCCATTATGAAAAAAGCAATTGTTTTAAAGTATTTCAGCTCTTTTTGACAATTTTTTATTTTTTAGTCTTAGCAAAATTAATGCAACACATCAGCCACCAGCATTGGTAAATGTCACGTTATTTGCCAACAGCCCAATATCAGTGAACAACGCTAATATTTGAGGTGGAAGTTCAGTTTTAGTTCAAATCAATTCAATTTTATTAATATAGCTCCAATTCACAGCAAAAGCTGCCTCAAGGCGCTTCACACTGTAAGGTAAAGACCCTACAGTATTAGAGAGAAAACCCCAACAATCAGCTGATCCCCTATGAGCAAGGCACAGGGCGACTGTGGGAAGTGAGAACTCCCTTTTAACAGGAAGAGACCTCCGGCAGAACCAGGCTCAGGGAGGGGCAGCCATCTGCTTTGACCACCACAACCAATCACACATCAATCAACAGAGAGCCCACGATACGATATCATTATGATATGTTACAGCAGTTTTAAAACATTTTGCGATACCATGAGTATCGCAATAACTGGAGATCATTTATCTGAATTTCAGGAGCAGAACCACATCTCAAACTCTCTCTTTTCAGCACATACCATCCTGACCTATATACCTGTCTGTTCACCTCTCATTTCCCCACCACAATCATAGTTTTTCATCCATCTCACTTGACCTATGAGCTACTACTTTCCCCAAACCACTGTCTTAGGCCTAGATTATTCATTCTACCCCTATTCCCTTCCTTAAATGTTCACTAATCATAATTGAGGTTGAGTTAACTGCTAGTGAGCATATATTGTGATGTATATGTCGCCTTTTAGTAAGTAAGTACCCCCCCCTAAGCAGTCACCATGCAGATAAATCTATATTGGTAATTTGGCATGGATTGTATACCGGATGCCCTCCCATTGTGGAAGGGGCTTGTGTCTCCACCTGGACTTGAACCAGAGAGTTTTTGCACAAGAGGCAAATGTCTAAACCACTACAATGCAGATTTTTTATAAGAGCAAATTATGACCCCAAAGGTAAACTCTGCTGGATATCTTAGATACACGGATATTAAGATAATGTTCTCAGTCTGCTTCTCATACTTAAGTCTGATTTGGCTGACCAACAAACTGGCCAGCACTGTCATTAAAACATGAAATAAATGACAAACTTAAGTGTTGCTATTATATTCTTGTTCATTCTAGTTACATTCACTTCAGCAAATAAAGAAATTTGAAACACACAGACAACATAGGGGGGACAAAACAAGGTATTAATATTAGTAAAAGGTACAATTTGTAATTGCTATGTATACAGTATATTAAGATGTCAACATCTGGTATCCCAATACACAAAAATATCATACTGTTCTGTATCAATTTCTTCCCCTCACCCCTAGCTCACATCAGGCAATACTTTATGTTCAAAATCTCAGACTGTACGTCAGTGCATCTCTAAGATTCAACAATAATTTCCTTCAGAAATCAGAAAAGGGCTCTAACATGCAGTCTAACCTAGAAGATAAAAGTAAGACTTGTTTACCAGGATTTAAAATGCTGTCAACCTCAAAATGCTAAATGTCAAACCTGTCAAAACATCTAAAGCGTAGAAAGGACTTTTTAGCTTTTTTGTCCACTTTGAAAGAAGTTTTTTTTTAAAAAGTAATCAAATGAAATAAGTTACATTATTTCTGTGAGGTAAACAAAATAGTTGCATTCAGGCTTTAATAGTTAACAGGCTCATGTGATAAAACATCACCCAAATATACATGTGAGGTCGGACAGAGATGAAGCATGAAAAGGAATTTTGAATGCATCCGTTTACAAAGACTTTAGTTAGACTTAATCAGGTCAAGCAGAAATGGACTGTGTAGTAGATGTAAGAAGTGCAGCACAACAATATGAGTGAAGGCGTTTCTAAAAAGGGCTTGACCTCTAATTTGACCTCAAATACAGCAGATGTTTTTCATCACTGCTGCTGATTTCTTGTTACAGTGAGGCTGTGAAAAAGCAGAGAGCCAACTCCTCTGGAGATTATATAATGTCAGCTTTCTGTCTTTTAAAACACATGGGACCAGAGCTGTGGACAGTCTGTGTACAGTACGTATGTGTTGTGTAGGTGGAAACAAACTGTCTGTGTGTTTATATCTGTCTGTGCACAACATGTGTGTTTGTGTGCAAATTTGGGTGTGTGGGAGGATGACTCAGACAGCAGGTGAATCACTCCAGGCTGACACACAATCACACACAGGCAGTGGGGTGTCAAGGCTAGCCTGCAGAGAAGATAGCACATAACTCCTCCACCTGATTTAGTCCAGTTAACCCTCCACCAACACACACACACACACACACACACACACGGATGTACCCACCTATGCACTTGTAACAATTCTAGTTAACCCGTCTTCACAAGCTTGTAATGAGGAGTATAGTGTTTATAAACACCTGAAGTTTGATACCCTACAAATCACACCTGACTGATGGAGGACTTTCTGGATGTGTGGGTGCGTATGTGTGTTTGTGTGATTTATGCAGATTATAGGTCATCCATGTGTTAGTGTCTCCGTATGTGTGCGTGCCCCAAGTTTGTTCAAATGCCATAAAAGGTCAGCTGTAGCCTAGACCCAAGTTTGTGCTCAGACAGGAAACCATGACACACATACACACACACACATATATATATGTATATATAGATAGATAGA
>VUQH01059039.1:0-10112 GCA_015106775.1 Etroplus canarensis
TTTTATTTTAGTTAGTTTCCTAAGCCCACAATGTTGTTTTAGTTAGTTTTGATGTTTCCCAAAAGTCTAGGTTTTAACTGGAATTATTTTTCTCATGTAGTTGAAGTTTTTGGTTTAGTTTTAGTTAACTGTATTACCCTTCCCTCACACCAACCCTCTATCCAGGTGTCCTCGTTGTATTCCCAGCAGGCCTCCCCCTGTCCTATTCCTTTCAGAGGCGTTTCTAGAAGTTTTTTTAAAAAATAGGGTGGCAGTGAGGGATCGGAATATTTAATCAGAAATAAAATCAGTAATGAAAATCCACGTTAGTTACAGATGGGTTCAAGGTGGGGGTGTGATTACATCAGGGATCAGCTCTGAGCCCCTTCTTGTTTGCAGTGGTGATGGACAGATTGACAGATGAGGTCAGGCAGGAGTCTCCGTGGACAATGACGTTTGCAGATGACATTGTGATCTGTAGTGCGAGTAGGGAGGAGGTGGAAGAGAGCCTGGTGAGGTGGAGGTATGCACTGGAGAGAGGAGGAAGGATCAAAGTGAGTAGAAGCAAGAGAGAGTACGTGTGTGAATGAGAGGGAGGCAGGTGGAATGCTGAAGATGCAAGGAGTAGAGGTGGTGAAGGTAGATGAGTTTAAATACCTGAGATCAACCATCCAAAGCAACGGACAGAGCACAAGAGAGGTGAAGAAGAGAGTGCAGGCAGGGTGGAGTGGGTGGAGACAAGTTTCGGGGTGCTTTGTGGTAGAAGGAAAGCAGCAAGAGTGAAAGGGAAGGTTTACAAGAGGGTAGAGAGACCTGCTATGATGTCCTAAGATGGACAGGATTAGAAATAAGTCCATCAGAGGGACAGCTCAGGCTGAGATGGTTTGGACATGTTCAGAGGAGGGATAGTGGACATATTGGACGAAGGATATTGGATAGGAGGAGCCAAAAGAAGAAGAAGAAGAAACCAAGTTTCACTCACAAGAAGAAAATCCAAGCGTTGGGAGGTGAAGATGTCATTCAGGGTAAGAGTATTAGTTGGAAGCAATCTAGCATTAACCAGGGCCAACCTGATTAAAATCGAGTCGCTGACTGACTGGGATGCACGACCCAGAGGGCGAAGATTCTGTAGAACCACTCCACCTTTGCGAATATGGGCTGAGAGATTCTGTGGAGGGTGGATGGGATGATGCAGAGCCACAGGTAGACTCCACTGATAGGTGGGTTGCAGTGAGCGCCAGGAGATGAGCCATCTGAGGTCTGGGGCAAGCCCGTGAAGAAAAAGCTGATACACCGCCCCATCTCTCCAGTATTCTGTAGCATCTCTTGCAGGGAAGAACACAGGGTAAGCTGCAAAGACATACCCGTACCATCGCCTGCACAGAGGAATATGGATTTCCTGACATCTCGAGACCGATCACGACTGCTCCTCAACGGTGAATCGGATATTTAGGAGAAACTGCCAATCATAAACAAGCGAAGAGTTCGCATAACGGAAAAAAAACACATGTAAGCCAAACAGCCTCAAACAGAAGAGGTAACAGCTGACGGCATGCCAGACACACCTGCGCCATCACCAACCAAATGGTGATGAAGACAGAAGACCATCTCTGCTGTCTTTGCTGTCGTGTGCTGGGGGAGCAGCATCAGTGCTGGAGACACCAACAGGCTGAATTACCTGACCAGGAAGGCTGCTTCTCTGACTGGCTACAACCTGGACAGTTTTGAAGCTGTGGTGGAGAGGGGGTCACTGAACAGACTGTGATTCACCTTCTGCACCACTGGTTGGGCTTAGCCAGCTCCTCCATCCACAGAGACAGAGAAACAGATGAGCCAGAAATAACTTCTTACTTGAGGCTAACAGTAACGTGGAGACAGAATCATTTGTGACACAAAGTTTAAAAGAGCTGCAACAAAAACCATTAAATCTAACTGAAAATTTAGAACAGGCAGTCAGTGACCACTGTGAATTTATAGGCCTATACAGGCCTACTCATGCGTGACTAAAATTAATTTTATCAACAATTAATTAAGCATTCACAATATTTTATTCATATTTTTACATCATACTGGCCTGCACTGCTTCAAATCAGATTATTGGAGCATTCATTTCCAAATGACTGGCAGCACGTGGTCACGATGCCGAGGCGGTGCAGGGACGACGACCCAAATCCAGGACTCCAAATGAGCAGAAACAAAAAATCATTTTATTTCCAGGAAATCCAGAAAAAAACATAAAATGGAAACACATCCACACTCAGGGATGACCAGAAAACACGGAAGAGAAAAAGTGCAGATGCAGACACTGAGAGAGATACTGTACATGCACACAAAGAGACCATAACTACAGGAATACAAGCAGGGACTCAAACCCACGGATCATAACACACACGTGTTAGAGGGTCTGAGAATCAGTTAAAACATTAAAACTAGAGAAAGGTCGATGCTTTCTGAGACAAAAGAAGATTGTGGACCCGGCCTGCCGGGGTGGTTGGTAGAGCTGGATTTTGGTTCAGTGTGTTGTGTTAACTTCTCGTACAGAACAGGAATGCTCGCTGATCTCTGGCAGTTCTGTGCTGACATTCAGTCGTCGCTGTCGTCTGTTCACACAGGGCCAGCGATGCTTCGTTTGATGTGAAACTCCAGCTGTGACCTTATTAATTCTGCCATGAACACAGCAGCAACAGACCCAGGATCAGAAACAGCCAGCCTCTACATATGGAGTGTGTCAAATCATTAAAAACAAGCAACCTTTTTTTTTTTCAGATAAAACCATGACTATGGAGTAAATTTGATGTGTAGTCATCCATACTGTGAAGAACTGATTGAATTTGCAGTACAGTATGTACCTGTCAGTGATGTGCATATATTACAGCAGCCTTTAACTGTTTAACTTACCTTAATCCAGTTTTTAAGTTTACAGCATTTTATATTCCACTAAAATCACAGAATATCTGGTGTAAATAACTATATATATATAATAACTATTTTATAATAATGCATTAAATTAGTTTTGCACATTCTGCACTGAAGTGTGGATGTGTTGCCCTGCAGAACAGAAAGGCTGCAGCCCACTGAGCTGGTGTGGCCCCACATTCTGTTAAAGGAAGGTGTGTTTGCTATAAGAATAAAGTGTTTCGTTGTTGTTTTGTGGGTTTTTGGTACTAATGCTTGAGTGGCACCACTGCTGCTCCTCCAGTCCATCGTCACATCCTGTTTCAGGACAGTTGTTGATATGGGCAGGATCTGATTGTGATATGTATGATTAGTAAGAACACAACTCAGCTGTGACTTTACAGCGTGTTGGCGTTCAAAGCTGGAAACTGGTGTTCCTGACCCATGATGCATTGCACTGTACCTTCGTGAATGACATAACAAAAAGTCGGGGTGCAAACCGCTGAAGTGGAGTGGGTAAGTTCTTGTGAACACAGTATTGCATAGTAATTAGTGGAGTCGATCACAGCGCCCATCAGAGGAGCAGGAGAGTCTAGTGGGTGGATGCATCACACTCCAATCCCTTGTCGAGAGCTCTGTTGAACAGGCCAGCCACATCATGGAAAACCTCTAAAACTGAGCCAAGACCCCCTCATACCTGAGAGATGAAGATGATGATGAGTGGGAGGAGTGGGAGGAGGAAGAAGGAGTCAGCGAGTCGAGGCAGTGCTTGCAATCCCTTAAAGCCTTGCGTTTAAAGAAGAAAGAAACTTCGATTTTCTGGGGAGTGGCGTCTTGAGCGGTGAACTGAGTCGCTTGTGCAGAGCAGAGAATAATAATAGCCCTCTGAGAAGCAGGGTAACGATTCACTGCAGGGTCTGAAGCCACCTCAGTAACATGCAAGAATGCAGTGGGCGTGAAAAACAAGCATGGAGAATCTTGTGTTTTTGGTGTGGAGGGCTCCTGACAGATGAAGTTAGCAGATGTAGGCTGTGTGGGCTACAGATACAAAAGGATCAGATGGGGGTGGAGGTGAACAGACTGCTCCTCTCTGGGCTCCGTTCCTTCAAATCACTGACAACCACCACACTCCTTTCCTCCCTGTACCCACCATTCATTTACGAACAATGACAAGTATTTTCTCAGGGATCACATCAAGGGCTGACTGTGGTGATTTGAAGCCTTGGAACATCTACAGCTCATCCACCCCCAACCTGCAGCAGAGCCTTCCAGGATCCACCACCCCATCCACAGCTGACATAAACATGTCCAGGTGTGCAGTCAGGTAAGAAAAATACTGAATTCAAATGTAGTTAAAATGCAGTTTTTTATGTAGGTGTATTACTTTTCTTATACAAAATTTAAAAAAATCAACATTCCTACTGAGACTGTTAAAGATCAAAATGTCCTTTAAATAAGAGTCATCACACTGAGAGGTCAGGCGTGGAGCAGAAATGTTCCTCTGTGGCAGAATCAAACAGAAAGTTTGTAATGCTTTCAATTTTCTCTTTAGCGTGATGATTTGACGCTGCAGTAACGGCTGTTAAACCCACTGAAGCATTTACAGACCAAATGCTAAATGTACTGGTAGAGTTTGTTCTACTCTGAGCACTGTTTACTACAAGCCTCATTCACCCATCACACACACAGCGCCTTATTATACGGCTTTAAGCACACTGTTTCACACTCCAATGGACGCATCAGGAGCGATTAGAGGTTCAGGGTCTTGCTCAAGGACGCTTCAGCATGTAGCCTAGAGAGGCCAGGGATTGAACCACCAACCTTCCTGTTGGAAGACGACCCGCTCTACCTCCTGAGCCACAGCCACCCCCACAACTAAGCTCTTTCAGCTTCTTGTACTATTGTTACATTAACATGAATGGACCTGAATCCATGCTTACAGGAAACTACAGATGTTTACGACAAATTCAACCTTACAGGATACCTTATGATTTTATATTTTTATTTTATTTAAAAAAAAAGCTTATTCACCAAATGAAATAATTGTATTCTGTCTTTCATAACAGTGGTGAACAGTTAGTGTGGGGCAATAAAGAGCTCCCTACCACTTCCACTGATCCAGAGAAGAAAGACTACCTAATTTACTACATAAATTAAGCATAAATGTATTTATCAGTGTCAACTTTTTGTACTACATCCCATGTAAGTCTGTTATTGAAGGCTTTTTATGGGCATTAATGTAGTCCAATATAAGCAGCAGAATGAAGTCTTCTCCCTCCACGGTGCCAGGAGACGAGCTAACTACATTTCATAAGCTCTGGGCAACTTGGTTGCTTCAGCTTTGTTTCCAAAAAGTCGCACAATTAAAATCTGCACATTTTAAATGTGAGGCTAGAAATGCATTACAAAAAAAAAGGCTGAAAACAAACAAAAATAACTGGCGGAGTGACACAGGTAATAAGGTTAATTGGCAGTAGGTCAGTAACAAGACTGAATATAAAAAATAATTTTTTAAAAAGCCTTCCAAAGAGATTTTGTCTCCGGTAAAGTCACAGAGGAGTTAAACGCAGGAAAACGAACACTTCCTGAAATCACTGAGTGAACACAGCTCATTGGTCGATCCAGAAAAACAAGCTAAAACTCCACCGTGCAAAGAAAATATATGACATCACTTAACAAAAATGATTCTAATCATAAGACTAAGACTCAGTTTGTAATGCTGATTCTGCTAACATTTTACAGCCTCTTTTTAAAATAACAATGGCCTGTTGGAGGAAGAAGGCTTTTAGGGCCAGTGTGCTTCACATGAAAGATGTGCTTCTGCTGGTGCAAAAATAGCTGAACAGTATCTGATGGACTGACAAAAAACACTCAAGCACCACCCTAAGGCTGCCACTGTGGTTATCAGTCAAATGCCCATCACAGTGACTGTACGGATCTCCATCATGTTTAGTGCCCCTCTCAAAATAACTTTGATAATCTCGCTGCCATCATCAGTCAGTATTTGTTTTTTTTCCCAGTCTGTCTTATGACCAAGTGCATTTAAAAATGTTTACATTTCATTCGTCTCAGTTATACATACAGTATATGATTTTAGAAGGAGTTTTTGCTCCTTGGTTGTGCTGCTAGTTGTGAGGGCCTCACATTATTTACTGCTGATGGTTCCGGAGACCTGGGAACAGGGGTGTTATGTCCCTGTCTAAGGACAGGGGAGCGCAACATAAGTGTCAGGAAGGAGTACCCACCCTACACCAACAGCTGAGAGCAAATCTCCAGCCTGAACCAAGGCCAAAACCACCAACTAAACTCCCAACGCAGTAAAAAATAAAACAAAAGAAAAGACGAGATAAACCGGACTCCCTACAGTAGGCCAAACCAGGAGAAAAGGACACAAAATGGCAGTTCACCCCCTCAGTTATCTACCTCAGGGGTCCCCCATCCCACGGGCCGCAAAGAAAAAAATTTCATGGTTAAAATGATAGTTTAAATGATAGATCTCACTTTGAAAAACGACTGTTTCCGCCCTTGCCTGACTAATGTACTTGACCCTGGCACGCCGTTTCACGCATCAGCGACACAAGCTAACCCTCGAAATAAAATTAACTGAAAACAAAATTCACTGGAGAGCTTTGTTGGGAAGGAACGAGCAAACGATGGGACAGCAGAAGGGTCACAGACTGCCAGCAAAAAGAAAAGTGCATTTTAAAGAAAATACCAAAGATTCCTAACTAATCACGGATCATTGCAACAGGTGATACACAAGCTCCAGACCCGCTGTAGCCGACTGGCTAATGAAGCCATGAAACCCTCACTGTTTCACCACACTGAGACAAAACACCCAGCATTAAAAGACAAAGCCCTTGGAATTTCAAAAACATTACTGAGGGCCACCACTTCAGTGAGGTGTCTGCACTCAAAGCATCACGTCACCGGCTTCCATCCCCCCAGATGGGACCATCAAGTTTCAGGAAAACAGGCCCAGGGTTCCCACTGACTCTGCATTACGGTGAGTTGATATTATAGTGAAGAATTAGTGTAACTGCCTGATATAAATGCGTAATTGCTGCATTCAGATTGCAGACATGAACTGATAAAGGTTTTTGTTATTGGAACCCCCGCTCCTCTACCCGGCCTGTGGAAAATTTTTCATGCATGAAACTGGTCCCTGGTACAAAAAAGGCTGGGGACCACTGATCCATCCACACAAGCTCCATTTGCAAGCTTGTTAACTGGCGCAAGGCCTAAAAAAAACGAAAGTTAACCCACAAGAGAACACACACAGAACCACAGGGGTTCAAGGACCAAGACCAGGACCAAGGCCAGGGCTAGGACAAAGGACAGGGCCATAGCCAGGGCACTGTTGCTGTCGGATGCTGCATGGGGAGTCCTGCTCCAGCCAGGGCTTTTGAAATGGCCAGATGTTGGTGTGACCCAGTCAGTTGCAGGTCTGTCTACAGGCTGAGCCACAAATCCAGCAAAACCAGGAGGACCTGCAAATGGACACTCAGAGCTCCTCAAAAGAAGAGAGGTCTCATTCTCTCTTGAAAAAAGAAGAAAATCTACACTGGGGCGCTTAGGACCATAGCCGGAACAGAGGGCTGGCCAGGATTTCAGGCTTGACCTGCAAATGTTAACATGTTATTTACAAAAAGAGTTTTTAATGGGTGTAACCACCAGTTAAGACAGAAAAAAAAATCATCACACTTTCACCTGCAAAAATTAAAGGAAAAACAATAACCAAAGACTACAGAGGTCATAAACAGACACAGAAGAAATGACAGCATCAGAGTCTGGCACAGAGGTGGTTCATTTATCAGTGATAAAATTAAACACAGCAAGGTGGAAACATGCCTTAAACTTTACTATTAGATGAAAAATATTAGCTTATCTTTAATTTGGTGGCAGCAACACAACTCCAAAAAGTTGGGACACGTCCATGTTTTCCACTGTGGTGGTGAGGAGGAGAATCCATCATGGAGAACCCTCTGCTCCTCGCACCAGACAAGCAGCGGAGCACTGTTTCAGCTCCACTGGTACAAGAACAGATAGAGAAAATAACTCTTTATAAGATTTTATTTTTCAGATGCTGCAACAAAAAAAAATCTAAATTTGGAATAAATAAAAATGTATCTTATATATTTCTCTTTTAAGGCCCTTCTATTAAAATATAAAGTCTGAAACCTGTCATTCACATGAGTATTTAGATGATGTGGCTCCAAATTGAGCTCAGATGCATCTGGTTTGCAACAATAAAAAGAGATTGAGACTCCTGGAGTGGGCAGAACCGTTTTCCACTTAAGTAATGCTGGCTTTAAAACTGGCTCCATGCATTTCCACCTCAACAAGACAGCACCACAAAGCTGCTCAGCCCAAAGTTGGAACCACTGTGGTTTGGAAAGGGTGAGTCCACAGATTCTGACTACCATGATTTGCTTCCCAGTGTTCACTTCTTAACTCCGCTGAAATATGGGCTGGTTCCTAAAAGGCACCATAGCATTACTTGATCTGCTGCAACACCAGCACCATGTCAGCAGGAAAGAGCTCGATCTTCAGATGTTTTCTGCAGAGATGAGACAAACACCTCAGACAGCAGCTAGACGAGACGGAACACAATTCAGAGCACTTACAAATAATAACATCCATCAAGAGTCCCGAGGGTTAACTAAGCCCAAAATCTGGAGGGAACAGAGAGACAAAGACTGCAGGGACACACAGGAGGTGATCAGGGGAGTGGACACAGCCGGGCAGAATGAGACATGAAACATAGGGGCAAAGCATCGAGACAGTGACAGCAGACAGCAGAAGATTCAGAAGACACGACAGATGACGCAAAACAGGAAGTGCATGACAAATAACAGAAACACAGAAACGTTGACCTGGAAGATGGCTGAAACAGAGGGAAACGCTGAGGGAATGTAATAAACTGCATGAAAACAGAAACTAAAACAACAATAACACAGAAGGCTCAGTATACTTTGGAAAGAATGATGCTAACAGGGTCCCAGCAGACCAACACACTCAGGACTGACCTGTGAAAAAGGCTGTGAAGGTGTGAGATTTAGAAGATTCATGACTTCAGTTAAAACAGAAAACCTGCTTATAGGATACAACTTATTTGCCTTCCCTCCTTCATGCAGAAAAGAGCTTCAGATTAGTCGGCTGGAGATTTTACCATAATGAGTGGCAAGACCTGCTGTTAATAAGGTGACATTAAAATCTAATTCAATCATCTTTATGAACTTCGACCTAGTGAAGTGTTTCATTCTCTCGATCACCACACAGATCTGATCAGACTTCAGATAAACTCTACAGCAGCTCATGTGAGTCTCATAGTGTCAGTTTATCTGCTGTACTGGAGGAACCTTCATTTAGTCTGTCATGGTTTGTGTTTTATTTCATTTTGGATCTTTGTTTGAGGGATTTTTGAGTCTGTTTTCCTTTTTTCTGTCCCCTGCCTGCTTGTTCTCCCCTGTTAGTCGTCTCCGTCCGTCTGTGTCTTGTCTTATTTTGAAAGTCCGGCTGTTTTAGTGTACTGCGTCCTGTTCACTTCCTGCCCTGACTGTTCCCAGCTGTGTTCCCTTCCCACCTGTTGCCTGTTAGTCATTTGGTTCTCATCTATTTAAGCCCTGTCTTCCTGTTTGCCCCTTGTCATGTCATACTGGTTCGTCCCCTGGTTGTCTCCCTGTCTTTCTTCCTGAATCCCTATGTGAATAATCTCTGGACTGTGATCCTTTGTGTCTGCAAAATAAATCCTGCTTTGAGCTTTCATCTGCCTGTCTGCGAGTCCTGCATTGTGGTCCACACCCTCACACCATGGCTTACTGTGACAAAGACAGCCTTTTCTAATGCATTCATGGGTTTAATTATATGCTTTTTATTTAGGATTTAGTCATTTAGGCAGCACAACAAGAACACTCATTGGCCACTTTATTAGATATGGCTTGCTTTAACCAGGTTTGTTCCCCTTCTTGCCTTTAGAACTGCCATGAACTTCATGGCATAGATTAAACAGGTGGCTATGGACATGTCAGCAACAACGCTCAGGTAGGCTGTGGGCTTTAAACCATGCTCTGTTGGTACTGAGGAAATATCCCCCACACCATCACACCACCAGCAGCCTGAACCTCTGATACCAGGCAGGATGGATCCATGCTGTCATGGTGTTCACACCAAACTCTGACCCTACCATCTGAATGTGGCAGCAGGGATGGAGACTCATCAGACCAGGAGACATTTTT
>VUQH01059042.1:0-14631 GCA_015106775.1 Etroplus canarensis
CCGCCCACAGGGGCGAGAGGGGATTTTTTTAATTCTCATTTTATATATATATATATATATATATATATATATATATATATATATATATACATATGTGCTATTGCAGTGTTGGTATTCTGGTTGTTTTTTCGGTTGTGTCTTTTTTCCTTTAGTTCTACTCCTTACTCTAAGAACACATATTTACATTTCATATTTTTCAGTACCAGAACATTAGAGAGTGGCTTTTTTCTGTGTCTGACTCTATGTGTGAGTACAAAAATCAATCAATACACCTCCACAAGTGTTTAAGAAGCAGAAATTGATGAAATGGCCTATGTTTGACTTTGAGAGCATTTGTTTTCTGCCCTTCTGGCTTCCACTAAACCAAAGAGGAAAGGAAAACCAAGGTTTAAAAAAAATCCTGCAGACATACCAAAAAAAGGACATTTGTTTATTTTCAAATGGGATTAAAGCATCTTATACCTCCCCTTTAGCATTATCCAGCACTGCCGGGGACTTGGAGTTAGTAAGTGAAATGAATTGCCAGACAGAGTGAGTCATAGTCTGTCAATTAGATAAATTGTCATAGCATTTGCTCAGTGGGTTCCCAATCTACACATATTATCAAATCACCTCAGGTTGGCAGAGTGTCGTGTATTTTTTTTTTTTTAATACAAATCATCCTGACAGAGCAGATAATTGAGATAACTAGGATTAGTATTCATACAGCACTTTGCCACCCTGCTAGAAGACTATAGCACATATTAACACCTACAGTATGAAGATAATTACTGACAGGCCCTTCAGAGGAGAGCCAGCACACGCTGACACCGTGGACACGCACCTCATCAGTCCATCTGTCTGTCTGTCTGAGTGCCTGTCTGGCTATGGCTCGGGTTACAAAACACTGTGACGCTTAAAAATGTGGGGTCAACAGTATCCCGTGGAAGACAAGGACGTAGATTATGACAGAGATTTGGCAACAGCTGCCCTCTTGGATTAACAAAAAATAGTGGGACTGAAAAAAATAGATTCATGGCCCCATTATACAACAAACATCAGCCTACATTTTTTTTCTTTTTTTCAGATAATGGGCGCTTCTTTTCACTTTTTGTTTGTTATTTTTAGCACTGCTAAATCTGAGTCAGCAGCAACTTTCAAGAATAAAACTTGCACTAAATCTCCTAAATGCAGCCTTCTATTGAAGAGGTATTTTAGCATTTGCATCCAGGCATGCATGTCCTTTATGCATCATTGACTTTAACCTACTCTCTGAATCCAGACTCACTTTTCCCCCTCCCTCCCTCTCTGCAGGATAAAACCGCCAGTTCCTTCTCCATTCTGTGTTCCATATCATATTAATTTCAGCAAAATCTGCAAATCCACTCCACCACTGCATAATTCATGGAGCCCCTCTGACAAAATTCCCTTTCATGTGGGCAATGCGCCCTGAACAAAAATCCTTGGAAACCTGGATAAGCTCAAATGGCTTATAACTGATGGCAATGCACAGCTGTGCTCAGGTACACTGTCATTGTGTCTCGCAAAATAAGGTCAGGAGTGACTAGTGTGCTATTTGATGTCATCAGCTACAAGGGAGCAGGTGACAGTGGAGGGGTTTTGAATAGAAAAGATAAGGGGTTGTTAACTAGCTCTTGCCATGGCATGGGCTGAGGGATTCCATACACTTATGAAAATATTTTTCAGAGGATATTTCTTTCAAGTTGTTTCCCTTTTTTACCTCTTGTTGCACTAAAGTCCTGTGAGGTACTACATTTCCTTGCACTGTAAAATTGCCATTTAATTACCTGCAAATATATGTGCTGAATTGATTCACTAGTGTGCAGGTTTTTAATAGATGGATTAAATGGACTCATGCCATGCAAGTCATTAAACTTATCCATTATGGCTGTATTATTAACTGCACTTTAAAGCAGGATTTGAGTCAAAGTAGGAATCAGGCACTGCCATTGTTAAAGTGACAGCCCACTATTTTCCAAGAGTATATGACAAAAGCTAAATTCATAGTTTATCCTAATATATTATTGCTATATATTTGTAACATGTGGTTTTTACTCTGGTCCCTTTTTGCTTTTCCCTTTTCTGCCCACTGCTTTTCTGCACCGCTTTGAATCAAATCAGCATGCAGCAGACATTCACAACCGAAAGTCCATAATTATCAGCTGTGTTATTTGCTCTAAAGCATCATCAATCTGTGATAGGAAGCAGAATACAGACCTTTTTGAAAAGGTCCGAGTTGGTGGTGTGCTTCCTCCCTGCATCACTTCTTTTTCATTAAAGGGGACTTGCACTTAGGTTCATAAATTTTGGAAAAATTATATTTATTTATTTTATTTATTTATTTTTTAAAAATTTTCCCCTATACTTCACCACAGTCGATTTTAAGTCAAACAGTCAAATGTAACTTAAGTGCAGACTTTCAGGTTTAATTCAAAGAATCTGACAAAAGAATTGCATTAACAGTTGAGGAATTGCACCTATTTTTTAAACTTCTCCATTTTCAGAGGCTCAGACTAACATAATTTAAAATATAAGAATATTTTTTAATACTTAGATGAAAATCCTTTGCAGTCGATGACTTGCTGAAGACTAGAACCCCGGACATCACCAAATGTGATCAGATGAGATCAGATGAATAACTTGGCCATTGAAGAATATCCCATTTCCATTACTTGAAAAAAATCTTGGGTTGCTTTTGCAGCATGCATTGGGTCATCATCCATTTCCACTGTGAAGCGCCATCCAATTAGTTTTGCAGCATTTTTATTCTGCTACATCTACCAGCAGGCACATCATAAATAAACATTATTGACTTGGTTCATCTGGCAGCAATACATGCTGATGCCATAATATTGCCTCCACCGTGTTTGATAGATGTGCATTGGATCATGAGCAGTTCCTTTTCTTCTCCATATTATTCTCTATCTGCTACGTGTGTCCCCTGTAGCGTAGCGGGTTGCGCATTTGCCTTACAAACGAAAGGTCCCTGGTTTGATCCCAGGTGGGTACACAAGGGTTGCATCAGGAAGGGCATCTGATGAAAAACCTCTTCCAAATTACCAATTGAATTAATCTGCTGTAGTGACCCTTTGGTGGAGAATACAAGGGAGTAGCAGAAAGGTATATTTTATCAATCTTGTACTAGAATGATAAATGATCTATCTACGATATCCCTAATATGGTCATTTCAGGCACACAGTTTTGGCTGTGACCTAATCAGCTCAAGGCCCAGTCTAAAACAAATTAGGTTATTTTGAACTCCTGTAGTCATGCAGAGCTACTCTTGTAGAGTCCAAGAATAAAAATAAGATGCTGGCAAAGGGGATAATAGGCCTACTGATTTTCTTTCTTTTTTGCTGCTATTCATTCCTTTGTATCAAGTGTTTTGGTCCTCTTTCATCAACTCACCTCACAACAGTCTTACGTTCCTCACATGACAATTTTCTCCATTTGCTAGAATTAACTTGCCAATACTGTGAACACAGTGCCATCTGTGAGTCTGAATTTCTTTTTCTTTTTTTTCAAAAATATGGGTGATTTTAATATGGTGACCCATTTCTAATTACAGAAAACAATTTTGAGAAAGTCAGTGATGGAAAAAAATAACTATCAACACTTTCAGACTGTAGTTTTCACTCATCTTTTTGTTCGTTCTTCATCTGTGCAGTATGAATTCCCCAGCCCTAAAAGCCATGTGTCTGAAATCTGAATGTTTTCTTATTGTCATCAGGGAGAATTAGGTCCTATACTCTTGAAGCCATTATAATTTTGCTGTGCATTTAAAGATCTTGATTTTGGCTTTAAGACTAAATATAAATTTTCAATTCAAACAGCACAAAGTCACATATCTGTGCAAAGAAAGCTTCATCTCTTGACATTTTTTTAGAGACATATGGCTCTGAATTTCTGACCAATCTATTTATTCCTTCTTTTGAATTGGTATGAGGGAAAAATAAACTCAATATTACAAACATCCAACTTTTTAAAAATGACTTTCCGCTCAGCAGAATGGCCTGAAGGATGGCTCACGCTTTGCTAAAAACAGCATTTAATGTTACAAAACACTGTGAGTTGGTTTAAAACATCTTCAACATGTGGTACAAAATAATATAGCTGCATTTAAATACATTTGCATCAAAGAAACAATTTCAAGTTAGGTGGGTGAAATCTGATTGGATTAAAGTGTTTTGGAAATATATTGTGCCATAGTCGACCAGTTTTTCCAGTTTGTATGATTCCCTTTATATATTTTTAGCTGTGTTTCTACTTATGCAAATTCAATTATGAATCAACAACATAAAATTTGGAATGACTGGCTGCAGAGTGGTCTTTGGAGCATGCTTTTCATGAAATGGATACGCAACAGTTTGGATTTCTTACAAACCATTACAGAGCGGTTACAATAAAAATCCAAAATGTGATAAATTGTGTACTGTAAAAGCAAGGAAAATATTATGAATTCACCTGAGACGTTATGAGGTATTTAAGACTTTCGTGAGGTGAGGTACCTGCCTCGCAACTGCTTTGTGAACATTTGTGAGACTTTGAAGAGGAAAAAACTGCCGAACCAACTCGATGTGGCTATGAAAGATAATTGGATTTACGAAGCAATTACAGCAGCCAAGACATCGATGTGATGTTGTGAAGGTTTAGGAAATCATATCCCTGCATAGAAGTTTTTGACATTTCAAAATTGGCATCCCGAATTCTGCAACAATACAAGGCGTTTACAAAGTTTTACAAGTCACAACAGCACTCAACAATTTCAATATTAAAGTACTTATAAGAAATTCAGGAGTCATCACAAAATGATATAAACCAAATTTGCTTTGATTCATGATCACTTTCACATATGTTGGACTGGGACTTTATACTAGCCTTGTTGTACTTCCTCATTTCATCATCTATCCTGAACAAACCATTTTAGCTCTCTTCCTCCTCCCTTTAAGCAGGTAGGTGGGGCTTCTGTGCTCACAGTCAGGCCTGATATGACCATATAAGGCATATCCATACTGAGTGACACCAGAGACAGGAGTAGCAAAAGCAGTCTGCAACAAGAGTTCGGAGTAGTCTGAATAGAGATTACCTGCTCATAGAGATATCATTTGAAATTATAGCTATCTTTGTTATGAGAATCCATCACCTTTTATGGCACCTCCTAAAGCCATTTTAGACAGATGTTGAAAAAAGACTTCCCTTGGGAGAATATTAGGAGTGTTCTGGTTGACAAGAAGGACTCTAAAACTTGACTTTTTATGTGCAGCAGTCTATTTTTACCCTGTAACTCATGTTTAAGCAATTTCTCTGTCACTGGTTCGCTAGTGGACTCTAAATGCAGAACGCTGACTACAGAAATAGCTTTAAACACTTTATTGTACACAGAGAGCTGCAGGGGTGGAACAGATGTCCACAGATGGGCCAGAGAGAGTGGGTCAGGCTAGAATAGTGAGTCGAGGCAGGCAGGCAGGCTTTCAGGACTAGAAAAGGCAGCAAAAAATACAGTTAGAACTCCTGAAAACATGTTGAAGAAAGAGACCATAAAACCTGAGCTGGTGGCCAGGCGAAAGAAACTGGGTTAGCTAATAATCCATTGATGAGAGGAAGAAAATCTCAGCCCTAAATACTGCAGTGATTGATAAAAAGAAACAGGTGTGTCAACCAGACTCCACCCATGCAACGCCCTTTCTTGGAAACTAAGCAAAGTTATTGCATATCCAAGCGATCCTAGACAGAGGAGAGAAAGACAGAGCTCAAGGAAGAGAGAGACAGGTCATCACCTGAAGGCAAGGAGACCATGACATTGACTGGGCCAGCTACACATTACACCTACAGGAGCTTTTATGACATCTATCCATCCATCCCATAGGTATTAATATGGAGTTTGTCCCCCCTTTGCAACTATAACAGTTTCCACTCTTCTAGAAAGGCTTTCTACAAGATTTTGGAGAGATTTGTGGTCATTTTTACCCAATCATACAGAAGAGCATTTGTCAGGTCAGATACTGATTTTAGCTGAGAGGGCTTGACTTGCAATTGCCATTGTAGTTCATCCCAAAGGGGTTCATTGGGGTTGAGGACAGGGCTCTGTGGGGGCCAGTCAAGTTCTTCCTCACCAAACCCCTCACCATGCCTTTAGGGACCTTGCTTTGTGCACTAGGGCACAGCCATGCTAGAACAAAAAAAGTGCCTTCCCCAATCTGTTCCCACGAAGTTAGATGCACAGAATTGTCCAAAATGTCTTGGTAATCTGAAGCGTTAAGATTTCCCTTCACTGGAACTAAGGTGCCCAGACCAACCCAAGAATTACCCCACAGCAATAGCCCTCCTCCACCAAACTTTACAACTGGCACAGTGAAGACAGGCAGGTAATGTTCCCCTGGTATTTACAAAACTGAAGACTCATCCATCAGACTCCCATACAAAGAAATGCAATTTATCACCCCACAGATTGCATTTGCACTGCTCCAGAGTCCAAATGGATTGTGTTACACCACTCCATTTGATGCTTTGATTTGTGCTTGATGATATAAGGCTTGCATGCAGCTGCTCAGCTACCCATTCTTTCATCAATAATTGTAAAGGCAGCCTGCATGGCTAGGTGCTTATTTTTATACCTGCAGTAATAGAACTGAGTTAAACATCTGAATTCAGAGATTAAGAGATGTGGCCCAATACGCTTGCCCGTGTACTGTATTCAATAATAGTCACAAATGACATGGAAATATATATATATATATATATATATATATATATGACAAATAATGCAAAGCTGTGCTTACCGAAATGTTTAGCAACCACTGAAAGCTTATTCTGATCCATGGAAATCCTTCTTACAGCATATACGGTCTATGATAGAATTACAAAAAAAAAGCATGATTTGTCCCATAATTTGTATTCCTTGTATTGAAATATAAGTAATGTAACTTATTTAAGTAACACAAAGTGGCACAAAGCTGTTCAACCTCTACACAGAATTAAGTAATTTACCACCACCTTAAATCACTTCTCAAACAACTTCTTAAATGTATCTGAATTTGTTTCTAGTTATTCAAATATGAAAACTCAACATTCACATTTTCATATTGTCTCCATGACGTGCTAGACAGGTAGGGGGGAACGTTCAGCAAATTACCCATCCAACCACATTGCACCACAGGAAATCATTCCTACCTGCACCCATTTAACTTTATAACTCCTCCCTTTAACACCTGGACTATTTTCTATTGCCATATTTTGTATATATTGTATATAATATAGTTTAATTTTGGAGTAAAAGAAGTGCTTTGTTTTATTTTTCTACATCTAGGGTTTATATTTTATCCTGATATTTTCTTTCTTTCATATTTATATTTAATTGAGCTTCTGGAAACAAAGCTATCCTCCCCCTGGGATTAATAAAGTTCTCTGTTTCTGATTTAACCAGTGCAGCAACTAATGAACTAGATTCTTTTCAGAATAGCTATCAACACAACTGCTCTAACTTTAAAGACACTCCATTTGCTTAAATGCTGTATTGTTATTTGCATCCCTTTTGTGTATAAAAGTGTTTACATGGCTATTACCAGCATGCAGGTTTGACCAAACCACGGCCACCAACAGCCAAGTGTCTCATTAGCCGGAAAGAGCAGCAGTCAGCCTTTCGCAACAGCCTCTCTGATCTGATGCCTGGGACAATTACATTCCTCCCTCAGTTCCCCCTTTTTTGCACTCTCGCTTTATGCCTCTCGTTCTTTACATCCCTCTCCCCTAGCGTCAGCTCTTTCAGTGCAACCTTTGATTTGAGCCAAAACGTTTCCTGCCAAATAACCAATCCCAAAGTGCTGTCTGCTGGATTAATACCTGAGCTCGCTAATTTATAATTGCTCCATTGTGGCATCTGTTTGCTGACAGGTTGGATCCTCTCTGTGTCCATCTTGCTCATTGTCTAATTGTGATGCCCTTGTCTGTACACCCTCTGACTTATTTCCTCCATCATTTTAACTGAGAAAAAAAAAAAAAAACCAGCGTTTGATCAGACCCTCTGTTTTCTAACACAGAAGTATACCTTAGCATAAAATGTCTTTGGTTTACTCATTTCTATTAAGGGAAAATGACACTGCTTTGAGCAGTGGTTGAATAAAATCTAATAATTCTGTTGAAGTCCCAGCAGAATACAGGACATCAACAAAAAGCATTTAATTCATGGAAGAGGAAAAAAAAAATCAAAGTTACATTGGGGAATGTGACAGTTAACATTTGAAGAGAAAATGGAAAGGATATTGAAATCGTCCTTACTATGCTTCCAGCTAACTCTAAAAAGAAGACTTAAGAGCAGGAGTGTGTTTAAGTTGAGCTGTGGCTTATTTTAAGGCTATGTAATCACACTGGCAAGGTTACATACATTAGTTACATACTGTATAACTGACATGCTACATTGACTTTATGAATAGTTCATAAAATGTATGTCCAGCCTCATCTCCATTTCTGACTGTCTGACCTTCAGCTGCATTCTCTTTCCCATGACCCTGAATTGGATAAGTGGAAGAAGATGAATACATAAATAATCAAGTAAGGTTTAGTGTCTAAAATTAACCAAATAGTTTTTAGTGACCTAAATCAATCAGGTAGTTATTAGTGCCTAAAGAAGAAGACATATTTAATCCCTACATAGGAAAATTAGAGTTCACAGAAACTCCACACTCTTCTTTGCAGAAGGCCAGTGAACATCCAGTGAAGAGGTGAGAATAAAGGTTGCCCATCAAAGGCATCAAAGAGAGCAATGGAGGGGTGTGGCCTTCAATACGCCTGCATATACATGCGTCTAGGACAGGGTCTTGAATTAGTAGGTCTTGAATTGGTCTCCAGGCAGTGGCCCTCATCAACCCTCTGGCTTTTTTGTGTTATTGTCCCCTCCTTTAGCTGCTCCCATGTATTCTTCTCAAGGGGACAGTGGATTAATTCACATTGGTAATTTGGCAGAGATTTCATGCTGGATTCCCTTCCTGACACAACCCTCCTTGGTGGGAGGGGCTTGTGTACCCACCTGTAAAAACCAGCGTGATGTCAGGATGGTGCGCAGTGATGCTAAATAATAACTGTCCTCAAATGTGTTAAAGTTGTGAGCTCATTTTGAAAATTGAAGGTGTAGAAAATAGTGATATTTGTCTTACTCTAGTAAAGTACAGATAACTTAAAATTCTACTTGAGTACAGTAATGAAGCATTTGGACTTCATTACTTCCCACCCTAAACATAACCAAATACTGTTTGGTGCCAAAAATTGACCAGATGCCTTTACTATGAGGCAAGTTGAACATATCTAGGATCATGAGCAGTTTCTTCCCTTGGGTGAAGAGGCTACGCCCCAACAAAGTAACATCGTTACTTCAACTCAGTCATGTCTTTAAAAGAAATACCATTCAGTCATAGCAGTGAATGGGATAAACTGGCCACAAAAGAATTAGGATTACCACCTGGACAAAATTTAAAAAATTGAGTTGGTAGCTACAAATTCCTGCAGTCTGTGTTTTTCACCCAGCTGGTCTAAGCTATAAAGTGGCTAATGCGCTGTTCTGCTATCCCCATCCCTATGAAGGCATGGACAACTACAGGTATCACCCATTTACATTATCTCTCTGAGGACGTAAGAAAGCAGGACATCAAAAATGTGCATGGACAGCTGTCTGAAACTTTAGTCTGTTGGTAGGGTCAACATTGTCATACAGTTTCATAGTGCATTTGAGTTAACTTTAAGAGGTACAGATGGAAGTGAGGTCTCCAAAAACCCCGGATTTTTCATTGACTAGAAGGGTTTGTTTGCTCGATGAAGAGTTTGAGGAGCACTTGAAAACTGCACAAGATCAAGTATAGCCTTGGGAAAAGAAGAAGAGATTCTCTAAAGAGGTGTGGACTTTTATTACTAACCTTTTATAATCTACTTAAGTGTTGAAGAAAATCACTCACTCTGCTTTTACTGAGTTACGTTGAGGAATGGATGATAGCACTCTGATTTAGTTTACTGCTGTCCTTCTAAATTGTGATCTATTTCTTTACTGGGATATTTCAAGATCTGAAGTTTTGCTTTCATACTACAGTATAATCAAATGAAATGTGGTTGGTTTTTTCCCCCCTTTACTACATCTGCCTGGAACCATCATACTCCCAAGGGTATAGCAGAGGTCTGCATAAATGAAAACTTTGACAGTCTGAAAAAACTTTGACTTAAAGGTGCTAATTACAACTTAAAAGTGACACATTTCACCACGAGGTGATACTGTTTTGTCAGAAAGCCTTGTGTGGTTGCTCCTGTATTGAGGAACAAGAAAATGCAAAAGTTGTCCTGATATCGGGGTGGTGCAGTGGTTAGCACTCTTAAATTAATAGAAACAAAAAAGTTATGGGTAAAAACTTCCCACTCAGCTGAGACCTTTCTGTGGAGTTTGCGCGTTTTCCCAAAGTACAAATACATGTTAATTGGTGGTTATAAAAATGGATAGATCTACTGGCAGCAGAGTAACTGTTTTCTACCAAGAAAGATAAAACTGTAATATTAGAAAAATATGAAGAAGTTAAAACATATTACAGACTTAAATCAACTGAACTATTGCAGTTGTATGTGTACCTGTGAGTGGAAAGGCGCTGTAGTGTAGTATAGCATTAAAAGCACTGTATGAATGTATGTATACTTCGAGCACTTTGGTCAGCAAGACTGCAAAATCTACTGTATTAAGAAAGTTCATGAAGTCAGGAAGGAAAGTTGGCAAAAATGTCATCTATGTAAGAAAACAGATTTTTATCACAGTTATATCATTGAGACATAGGAGAATCTGATGGAGTATATTTGTTATTTTCATAAATTAATTCTTTATCTATATAAGGCAGTTTACAGTTGTTACTATTTCAGCTACAGCCTCCAGTGGTGTTTAAGGGTCTAATGGTAAAGACATAAAGGTGTACTTTCATCTGCTCCCTTTCCCCCCAAGGGGTTGCCAGAGCAAATGAATCAGCACTGGTAATTTGAAAGAGATTTTATGCTGGATTCTCTTCCTGACACAGTCTTCTGTGGTGAGAGAGTCTTGTGTTCCCACCTGGAATTGAACCAGGGACCTTTTACTTGTAAGGCAAATGAGTAAACCACTACACCACAGGGACACAAGACTAAAGGAAAAAAATATAAAAAACAAAGTTTAAACATAGGCTTAGATTACTTGCAAATTTAGTTTAAGGTGCACAAGTACAGACCAAAACCGTGTTAAGCTGATAGAACAATTAAAAAATTAACTGTTTTCAACTCAATGACATTAGACACTATTAAAAAAAACTGCAGACTATCTGTGCACAGTCCAAGGGATCATCAAAGATAAGCGATCCACTATTTTCTGGAGATCTGATTGGTCAGTGGGCAGTGATTTTATACCTGTTAATCTCTAATTTAGAGCTTAACCTGCACCAGAGCAGGTTAGGTCTAGTACAAGTTGCTGGTGATGTACCCCAGTTAGAAGTAAACCCCTTCATTGTCCTGAAAACACAGAGATAACCCTGAGGTTATCCGGATAAGCTCATGTCCGACAATCCTCAGTTAGGCTTTGGTACCTAAACAGAAGGAAGCAGCTTTTAGGTACCTAAACTAAATCAAGAAGTTTTTAGAGCCCAAACCTAACCATATTGTTTGTTTTGTAATTAGTTATTCCAGTTAGCTAGATGATATATGAAATCAATCTATTGCTGTATTAATATATTGTGGTAAAGAGAGAGCTGGTTGTGAAGGCAAAGTATATTTATGTTTTTAACCTCATCTATGGCCACAAAATATGCGTAGTGACCAAAAGAATAACTACAGATACAAATTGGCTTCCTCCAAACTGTGTTTGGGCTCATCCTCAGAGATGATGGACAGCATGATGGCCCTTGAGTAAGCACTTACAGTAGAGCTGTTGCTCATTTTCAGTACCTCCTGGGCACTTCAGCTAGAAGGTATCCAGCAGGACACCACAGGGCGAGTCCAAAGAGAGGTCATATCTCTCTGGCGGCAGTGGCAGGGGAGAGGCAGTTTCTGGGCATCTTTGCTTACATTGATACCCCTGGACCCGTAGTAAAAGATAGATACATTTATGGACAGGATGAACCATATTGTTTCTTACGAGTGGCTACATGATAGGGGGAGTGGTGGTAAAGCTTTTTGGATTATTTATTCATGAGTCAGTGTGTTTAAAGAAAAAGTCTATTTTGTTCAGTGCATAGTCATCCCATTTTTAATGAATGTTAATGACAGACAAAGGTAGGCAGATGGTGTTATGAATTTTAATTTGTCAAGCCAATAAAAGTGTTATTAGTATACAGTGTACCTGAGACTCTGTCACTTAAATTCTAGCGACTCAGATAGATGTTAAACCCATTTGCTGTGCAGTGTTCAGGTGCTTTTTTTCTGCACGGGGTGTTTATTTGCTTCAAAGACTTGGGTGTACTGTACAGAGCTTTAGGTTGTTTATAGTCTGCAACTCAAAGGCTCAGTAAATCTTACAGAGGACATAAAAAGAGACATTAATCACTTCATAAGCACACACATGGCGACACATGGAAATGGCATAGAGAGTCATTTAATGACAAGGTGCAAAACTAGAAGAATATAGTTCATACACATGGCTGCAGGAGTATATAAATAACTTCAGGTTATAAGTATATCATAAGGAAAGGCCTCTGCCCCTTTGCCCTGACGTGGCATCTGAGATTATGGACATTGCGACAATAATGAGGTCACAGCAGTGGTGATTAGCCTCTCAGAAAGCTTCCCCTGGTTATAAATTAAAGATGCAAATACAAACACAGCCAGCTGGCCCAAAGTGATCATAGCACACTGGTCAACAAGACCCCGAGCAGCTGCCCTCGCCTCCTACGCCTAAAGCGGGAAGGAATCAGAGCTGTGTCAGCACAACATAGGGGAGGACAGAAAGTAAGAAGGTCAGATGTTGCAACGTCACACAGAGCCTTTCGCAGAGTAATGTTGGATGACAAAAGCAGCTTAGTGGTATTAAAACCTTGGAGTGTATAAAGGAACCAGCAGCAGATTTTTATGTTAAAAATACATCATTGAGGGAGTCACGAATTAAGACTCAGCAAAACAGAGGCCTTTCTTCTTACAAGCTGAGAGAGCACTCAAGATACACCAAGGATGACTCAAGCTGCCACCAAGTGCTTCTTTTCTTTTACCTCCACCCACACAAGCCGTTTGAGAGTGTAAATTTAGGATCGAGGTGGATGCAGTTTTGTTTTGTCACATAGACATCTGTCCACAAACCTTAGATTTAAGACTGCCTTTATACCATTTCTGAGAGGTAATTTACTTCAAGTGTACCTTAAACTATGTCAAAGACTGTTTTAAATGGTGCTTCGCCAATATTTACCTTCACAGAAGTGATGTAAAAATTCCAGACCTAATCAAATGTAATCTATACAGTCCAAGGCTATGGTATATCGACACTGTGTGCACAATTATTAGGCAACTTGCATTTTTGAGGATTAGTTTAATTATTTAACAGCAACAGTGCTCTTGGTCAATCCAAAATGTTAATAAACCTCAAACTTGAATATTTAAGGAAGTGAGGAAGGGGGCTATATCATTATTCTTTCATCTTTAAGGCACTGGAGTACTTTGATGCATGAGATGGAGCATTGTCCTGCATAAAAATCATGGGCTTCTTGAAAGATGCAGACTTTTTCCTGTACCAAAAGCACATCACCTCATATGCTTAAATCCAATAGGCATTCAAGTTTACACAGCTTGGAGTTGGAAAGTCTGCATAATATACACACTTGCCTTATAATTGTGCACGTGGTGTAACTTCCATTGCCAGTTAACATTCATAAATCTGCAGTGAAATCATAAAATTCAAGATCAGCAGGTTTTCTTCATTAATCAAATGACAGGTGCCAGTGCATCCATGGGTAATCCAGAGCAAACAGGGACAAGTAATTGTCCATACGGCACATTTTTGATTGTGCCAATTTGCCAAAATTTAAACTAATAACAGTGACAGACTGTGAAAATCCAAGACATATGGTTTTTTTTAATTTTTTTTTTACTTTTAAAAGGAAAAAAGGAAAATCAGCTCTTGGAAAGGGAAGAATTGAATTAATAGGGACATAGAGCTTCCAATGAAGATATAAAAAATTATATATATTGTCTTGTCATCGTCTACCGCTTTTCCGGGGGTCCGGGTCGTGGGGGCAGCGGGAGACATAGTCTCTCCAGCGTGTCCTGGGTCTTCCCTGGGGTCTCGTCCCAGAGGGACGTGCCCGAAACGCCTCCAATGAGAGGCGTCCAGGGGGCATCCCGATCAGATGCCCGAACCACCTACAGGATCTTAGCTCGGGCATTCTCCACCACCCTAGGGGGTGTCTCCCATTTTGACCTTGGGACTTCCAGGCTGTACTCGGCACAGATGTTTCTGTATACTATGCCGGCCACTTGGTTATGGCGTTCCATGTATGCCCTGCCTGCTAGCATCTTGCACCCTGCTGTTATGCGCTAGATTGTCTCAGGGGCATCTTTACACAGCCTGCACCTGGGGTCTTGCCTGGTGTGATAGACCCCATCCTCTATGGATCTTGTGCTCAGAGCTTGTTCCTGTGCTGCCATGATTAGTGCCTCTGTGCT
>VUQH01059043.1:0-14151 GCA_015106775.1 Etroplus canarensis
TACAAGAGGATATAAATGTGTCATGGTCTGGGTGAGTGGCTGTGTTTTCTCCCCCGTGCTGAAGTCTCCACCCCGGGGCGGAGTCCTCTCTTCCTCCCTCCTCTACGCACCTGCTGGCAATCTGGGCTGTCGGCTTTTTAGACCAGCGCTCCCAATCATTCCTCGCCAGAACGTCTGCTAACCTGCGTCAGTGTTTGGCCCCAAGTCGCTCCATGTGCACCGGTAATCTGTATGTACTCACCTCATTCTCCTTGTGGTCTCCAGGAACCCTCCGGTCGCCAAGCTCTGCACCTGTCTCACCCACCTCCGTTCTGCTCGCCGTCACAGCCCAGCCACGCGCTACTGGATCCATACCTGCTCGCCTGCCGCTCCGTCACGCATCACAGCCACCCCGGGACCTCATCCGGACCCACTCCAGTTGCCTCCTCCCGCGTCGGATCTCGACCCGCGACAGTAAGACTGACGCCCAGTTTAATAACCCTCTGCACCTGACCTGTCGCTGCACTCCCTCACCTTGTTCTCCTTTCGTTACAGTTCTCCCGTCCCTTCCGGTCCAGTTCCTACACAGCCCCCCCAGACCACGAACCTCACATCTCACCAGTTCACTGTTTGCAAGTTATCTAAATAAAGTCCTGTATCATTGTTCAGATCCGGTTTCCGTGTTGTGTCTGCACCTGGGTTCAGTTCCCTCCACCGGCCGTCGGCCGTAACACTGGCGATGATTCGTTATGCAAATATTTGCTTTGTCACTGTGATTTTGTAAGTTAAACCATGCTCTGAACTTCATTTAGTGGGATTCATAAAGACGAGAACATGCCGCGTCTTCATCTGTTCATCCCAGCTTCTGATGTCATCATCAAGAGCAGAAACTGACCTGCAGGAGCTTTTACTTTACAAGTTGAGCTCTGCAGTTACTGGTGATGTTTAAGCCTCGATCGCACATATGCAAACGTGATTACTAATCAATGTGTCGTAAATACTTCATGACTGAATTTGTTGAAAGTCATGATGACTTGTAAACACCTCCTGTTGTGGTGGAAGTCAGGGTCCCTATATTGAAATTTCCAAGACATTTGAATTTGTAAATGTTCCCAATGTGTTGCAACAGTAATTATAGACTGTTGTAATTGCTTTTTGATGCATCCTCATCTTTTGTAACCACACTGGGCTGGTTCAGCATTTTTTCCCAGTTGCAAGGCAGGTACAACAAACTGTCATGTCGCGATGATTCATATTCAAACTTGCATATGTGGGATCAGAGCTTTACGCACTATGCAGTTCAGCACTCAGCAACCCCGCTCTCTAACTTTACGTGGTCTGACACCTGGTGGCTGAGTTGCTGTGGATCCTAAACATTTCCATTTTGCAGAAATCACACTTGCAGCTCATGGTGGAATATCACACTGGAATTCAGGGAGCTCTTTAGAACGATCCATTCTTTTGCAAATGTTGGTAAAGGCCGACTACATGGCGAGCTGCTGGATTTTGTACACCTGTGGTAATGGGACCGACTGATTGAGGTTTGGCCCAATAGTCTGAGCAGTATGTAAAATAACATGACTTTTGCTTCTGTCATTTTAATTTTTTGAATTACCAGCAGCCACTGAAACAAAACCCGCCAATGCCGTTTTTCCTAACCAGAGTCAGACAGAAGGATAAGAGGTCACTCGGCATGATGGGAGGTCTAGCTTTTTAATTTGCAGAGACATTGTGAGTCGTGGAATACAATTTAGAGGTAACAGAGTGGACTGGATGTGCAAAAACACCCTCGGTGACCCCCTGAAGCCAAGATCTGCAGAGTTCAAGGTGAATCTTTGAGCCCACCCACTGCCTTCCCCTGGCCGCTCCCAGCCCTGCTTGTTTCTCGTCAGTCCTCCTCCTGTCAGCCTGTCAAACTGGGGAAACATAACTCTGCCTCTGTTTCGTGTACACGGTGTACTTTCTGCATTTTTAATCATTCGTTTGCTCATTTCACGGGGCTTTGCTTTGTTTTTCTGTCTGACACCTGATTTGGATTTGGGCCCTCTTCACCTACCTTACATCATGGGTCAGCAGCAGCCCATCCTGCTGGAGGTCAAGGCCTCCCAGTGGGCTAATCTCCTGGTATGAGTGACTTCATCAGTTAAGAAGGCGCTCGCCAAAAGAATGTACTACTCATATAATTAAGCGGCTTAGATGAATTTGTGCAGGAGCACAAAACGCCATTATCGTCTTAACGGGGATTTTGTTTCAGAATTATTTTCCTTGCGGCCGCACACTTGGAAGATTATTTTCTGAATAGCTTCAAGACTGCGCGGTGGATGTGTAAGCTCGCCTCAGAGCTCTCAACTGTAAGAACAAGAGCTGAAAGATTAATGAGCATGGTTGTTTTTCTAGGAATCACAAGAGTCATGATGTTTAGATGTGCAAAATACATGAGGCTGACTGGTTGTACCACTCGTGGCTGAGTTTAGACTCAAGGATCATGTCCTTACAATGAAATAATAGGTGTAGAGGTCTAGAGCTTTGCTTCTTGCAGCAGCCACAACAACAAGTACTTAACCAGGACCTTGTTTTTGCCCATATCGTAAAGTTTAGTGAGGTAGCAGCTCTGATTGGACTGAAAATTCCTTTAGCAGTGATAGAAGTGGAACTGGTTAGTTATCAGTGGTACAAAACTGGAACCCATTAGCTCATCTGCTTGCATATTTATGAATGTAGAAGTGTTTTTAAAAAACTAATAAAATAAACATGAAATTAAATAAATCATCATCAAGTAATGGCAAGATTATGATGAGATGATTATGATGGTTTGGAGATTTCCTTGCAGCAAAGGCATTACCTCTTTTCATGCACCAAAAAAATGTAGTATCAAAAACTGCAATTCCCTCAGTGGCCACTGGAGGCTTGGCTCCAAAAGTGACTCCCATGTTAAAAAGTTTAACTTTTCAGCAGAAATAAAGATTTTTACAGGGTGCTACAAAAACTGTTTCTGTCTCTCACTGGTTTACCCCTTCATAACAACTGCATGGGTGTGAATTTTTACTTTGATTACCTGTTTAAATTATATTAAGGTTTAAAGTTTTCATTATTGGGGGTGTGGCCTCTTTGACTGACAGGTGGATGATGACACAGGTGAAAGTGGGTTCACATCAGCTAATTAGAGTCTCTCAACTGGACCCCTGAATCATATTTGTGGCATTATCTGCAATTTAGTAATAAGCAGAATCACATCATCAACATATAGGGATATTTTTTACTCAGTCTGTCACTTTTGGAGCATTTTAGTGCGATTATCTGACAAATACCATGGTTCACTGTGCAGTTAATTGTTCTAACACACCCTCCAAAAAATCTGTGTCTAGTTTTACAAAGTGAAATTCCAGGAGTTTATTTGGATGATATGTGGCACTGACAATAGGGTTGCATCAGGATAGGCATCTGCCATAACATCTGTGCCAGATTACCAATGTGAATTCATCTCGTGTTGTGATCCCCTAGGGAAATACAAGGGGCCAGCTAAAGGTGGGTTTTACTTTTTTTACTAGCACTCCACCTTCTTTTCTAAATTTGGTAACTTCTGGCTCCAAAAGCTAACATGGCAGTGGCCCTTAGGGTGAAGGCTTTAAAACTGGACTTCACAACCCAGTGCATGCATTAGGTGGCTGTGTACAACTTTGAAATATGGTGTATGATATTACCTAAACTATGATCAAGTAAAAGTAAAAATAATCAAAAATAACTGGACCATCAATTAAAGAAACCCCGTGTGTTGGGGCAAAGACTTCACCTTCTTTATTGACTGAGTTTGTGGCCTCTGAAAGTATAGACTGTTGAAACAGGACCAGTTTCTCTGGTTGGGTTTGTCTTCAGTGTTTATTCACGAGGTTACTGCTTTGTTTATGCTTACAGTATTCACCATCCCTTATCATCCCTTATCTCCACAGGTCATTAATCTGCAGTGAAGACTCTTGCAATCATAATGCCTGTTGCTACAGATAAGTGACATGAAAAGTGATTAATCATAGCCACATATCTCTGGGTGGATTGCCCTTATAATAAGTCTTTTTGTGGCTGGCAAAGCTAGGCTTGGTCTTGGATCATGATGTGAAGATTTGTCTGTCTGTCAGAGTCCTGCCTACACTCTGCTTTGTGTTTGACATATGCTATTGAACCCAGGATTGAATTCTTGTGTTGTAACTTTTTACTGGGTTTTAATATACCTTGATTTATGCACTCTGTTCTCATCCTCCCCCACCAAGATAGCAAACAGTGATGGACTACATTTAAAATCAGGTTGAATTCAAGTCTGAAACAATTTTTTTAACCAGATTTAGATGTAAAATGACATTGGCAAGTCAAGGTCTGACCACCAGATTTAACCTAGAAAACATATGTTCCGTATCATGTTCAACACTGTAGAAATGATTGGTTGAGATTGAGATTTTTGAGTTTGCATGTTTAATACTTAACTTTTGAATGATAGTCATTAAATGAAAACTCCAAGAACCTGACCCAGAAGTAATCCTGGCTACAGGAGGACCCTGATATCTAAATGTGGCTAAAGGAAGGCCTTTTGTGCAGCCATATATTTATAAGGTGATTTTTAGCTGCTGAAGGATGCCGTCCATCTGTCCACAATTCACAAGAATTGTGACTCTTCCTAGAATATTGACCAGAATTTAATCAAGCTTAAACACAATGATCATCTAATAGATCTTCACCCCAGTTAGCCTCAAGATGAAGGTCACAGTTTTTATTATATGGGCAAATTTATATTTTCACAAGCATCACTACTCTTCTTAGAGTATCAGCAGATTGTAGTTAAACATGAGACAGTGACCGCCTAATGGGTCTACACCCAAACTGTGCTCTGTGGTCAAGGTCATATTTGTTATTTTCATGTCCATTTTCACAAGAATTCCTGCTCCTCCTAGAGTATTGGTCAAGTTTTAGGGAAACTTGCACACAATAATTGCCTGATGGGTCTTCACCCAAATTTGCTCAAAGATAGGTCACACTTGTCAATTTAAGAGCACTTTTCCACTTTCACAGCATTGGTACGCCTATATTATTAGTGAGAACGATTAGTCAAACTTACAAACAGCAATCACCTGATAGGGCTTCACACAAAATGTGCTCAAGATCAGGGCTGCACTTTTAATTGGCACATTTCTATTTTCACAACCATCACTACTCCTCCTAGAGTATTGGTCAAATATTTGGCAGATGATCACCTAATGGTTCTTCACGCAAAATGTGCCCAAGGTCACAGCTGTCATTTGATGGGCACTTTTCTATTTTCACAAAAAATGCTACTCCTCCTACAGTATTGATCAGATTTGAATGGGACTTGGACAGAGTGATCACCTAATGGGGCTTATTGTTCTCATGGTCAAGGTCATATTTGCTCTTTTAATGGGAACTTATCCATTTTCACAAGAATTACTACTCCTCGTATATGTTGGGTCAGATTTTGATTAAACTTGTGCACAATAATCACCTGATGGTTCTTCACCCAACATGTGCTCAGGTCATATTTGCAATTTTGATGGGCACTTTTCCATTTTCACAAGAATCGCTACTCCTTAGAGTATTGGTCTGGATTGTAATGTTCATAAAATGACTGTTTGCGTGTGCCCCTATGTCATCTAAAAATAGGATTGGTTAGGGTCTTTCAAGAACTTGGGCTGTTGTCCTGGATATGACTGTCTGTGAGCCTCCTCAGCTTCTCAGTGAATTTTACTTCTCATTAGTTTCTACAGTAAAGCCAACCAAAGACAAGAAAACTGATCACTTCCTTTCTGTACTTCACCCATTACAATAACCTGACTCTGGTTGACGTTTCTACGGTGAATTATCAGAAGAGAGATCAATGTTTGTTCCTGACGTTAAACTGGTGCAAAGCTGGTTACAGAGACCAGTTTTTGTCTTTAGACTGTAACATTTGGGGTACATTTAAAACAGATTTGTTTGCTGCTTAAATTTGTTTTTAGGCCTGAAAATTTCACGTGGCATCTCCTGTACTTACGAGGGCTCGAAAGTGCTGGGAAACCACTAAAATTCAGTCTACCCCATGTACTACTGGGGCCCGTAATGCAGAAGATTTTCATAGCTTGAAGGTAAAGTTTTGCCTGGCTTCAAGCATTTAACTGCTGCTTCAGTCCACCTGATGAGCTCTGAGCAGGATCTTCTAGCCTTCACCCATCAGGTGCTGGAGAAAAAAAATTCCTTCAGTCCTTCAGGGCCGGCAAGGGCGACAACAACAGCTCAGTGTGCTGTGACCCCCGCCTTCCCCTTCCTGCACCGCCAATTCATCAGGCCGGGCATGACACGAGAATTGCAGCCCCCTTAATGTCGAGGCAATCAGGGACTCAATCAGAGCCGTGGAGCACAGTGGGAACCACACTCCCAACACATGTGCGCAGGAGTACCCTGAGGGCCCCAAAGCTGCAGAACTAATGAGAGAGAATATAAGTGCCCCACAAGTATGTGCCCTAGAGAGCGCGAGCGGCAGCTCAGGGACCCAGCACCCTTAGAGAGAAGGAGGGAACAAAGTAAATCATGAAAACGGCGCTCCTGTAACGACGCTTTAACCCTTTATCCAGAGCCTGGAAATGAGCCCCAACCCGCCTGGACACAACATTTACAAAAAATACCAGCAAAGAGCATCAAGGGAGCTCTTAAATAATATTGATGCGAGCCCGGAGAGACGCGCGGCCTGATTTTTTTTAAAGTTAAATTACTGTCAATTATTCAAGGGAAACATTTGGAGTGAGAACAACGCCTAATTGGGAGTTACCAAGAAAAGCAAACTGCCCCCCATTGTGCCTTTTGCAACTTGCTCTGTCCTACTTTTCCAGACGTCAAAAAGAAAAGGAGTGAGGCGGCGTGTGTGTGTGTGTGTGTGTGACGGCGTGTGTGTTCGCCCTGAAAACAAACAGGTATGAATTCTGGAAGCTTACATGTGCAGGAAGCCGACTGAAGCCGGTGGTTTAAATAAAGCCCCAGCATGCAGCGTGTTTTCTTAACTGAACCATCGGCCCGATTCTTGATGCTCTAATGCTTTTGGTATGCCTCTCCCTGACCTAGAAACAGGGATAAGCATCAGGCTTAATCAGGCAACAAAAATGGCAGCTTGCTCACTGTACACTTATGAATGAGGCTCTCATTATTGGAGGTGGGGGCTGGAAACCTTCGTGACCATTAGATTAGAGCCGTCTCATGAATAGTCATAAGGCCGGCACATCATTCTCATGAACCCCTCTCTCCATGGTATGAATATTCTAATCAGGCCCAGCCCGTTTTCTCCCCACTTCTTCTTGTGCTCATGAATATTCATGGCGGGAGGGAGGATGCTCGGCGGTGGCGGCGGTGCACCGTGCGGGTCAGTTGGACGCAGTGATCCAGCAGCTCCGGCTTAACCAACCATCTGGAGCGTTTAGGGAGCACAATGTTACCACACCCCACATAAAATAAGATACAACATGAATTACATCACTGACGATGTTTAAACTCCCGTGAAAGAACGCCATCGCTCAATTTGTCCTCAATGGAGGCTTAGCTTACCAAAGTGGCCCCTCCTGGGCTTTATCTCCTTCTTTACAGACCTGCTTTCTGAAACGTTGGGCCCTAAAGGCTCCCTGAATGTTTTATAGGGAAAAATGTGGGGTTCACTAATGTGGCAGAATATCCAATCAGCCAGCTCAGTTCATTCAGGCATGTAGACATGGTCCAGACGACCTGCTGAAGTTCAAACCGAGCATCAGAGTGGAGAAGAAAGGTGATTTAAGTGGCTCAGAATGTGACGTGGTTGGTCAGAACCTGGGATTTTTCCCCGACAGCCATCTCTGATGCCACTTACAAAGGATGACCCAAGCAACTCAACCAAGGTAGGCAGAAGAGTGTCACAGCTGGGCTGCAGCAGCAGAAGACCACTCCAGGTGTTCAAACCATCTCAAACTGGTTTATTTTACATGGCGGTGAGTTCACGGTGCATCTTTACAGCCAATACCTCCAAACTGTGAGACTCACACCAAAACACACTAGATACATAAAGAGCACTCCAGGATAAATACACTATATGGGCAAAAGTATTGGGCCACCTACACATTACTCCTACAGGAGCTTTCATGACCTCCCACTCTAAATCCATGGAGCTGCTCCCCCTTTGCAGCTGTAACAGCTTCCATTCTTCTGGGAAGGCTTTCTACAAGAGTGTGTCTGTGGGAATTTTTTCCCATTCATCCAGAAGAGCATTGGATTTTAACAATGGGACTGCATCAAACACCTGAGTGCAGTGATAAAGAGATGTCTCCCTACACTTTTCTCCATGTAGTTTATATGAATTGCATTTTCCTCCACCACTGATTTCAGCCATGGTTTTTGAAGACAAGACGAAAGTACCTTATATGACATCCTGGGGCCACGGCTGCCAGTTCATCCTGCCAGACTATCCAGAAGCATCACTTCATCAGAGCAGCAGAGGATTTTCTGCCTCACCTGGATTGTGACACTGAGCTTAAAATCCATTGTAAACAGGGGCTGAAATGATTAACCAGGAGTTCTCGTTAAATTCTAGACTGTGCTTCCCTGGAAAAATACCTGCAGGAACTAAAGACACTTCCTTCACGGCTCATTAACATTTCCATGCAGATGTCAGAGCAAAACAAACCTTGAAATGTCATTATTGCTGTCACATAACATTTTGTTAAAGGACTTCGTATGTGTGCGGAATTGTCAGCTTAGAGTCCATCTTTGAAAGAGCATGAAGTCCTCCGTCCACAACTCAGGTAGAAAAGAAAAACCCTAAAGATCATCTGAATGTTGTAGAGACAGCACCCCAAACGGACAGAAAATATGGTGCAAATACTACAAAATACTACAAAAGCACTCATCCGTGAGCTGTTGTGTGGTTAGCTTTGTATTTTCATGTCTTTAAAGATTCCAGTTTCAAGAAGAAAACTATAAACATACAAAGTCTGACGTATGTGAGGCACAAAGTTACAGTCAACATCAAATATCCCACCAAAGATGAGACAAGAGCAAACTTAGGGACTACATTTCCTCTCCTTACTTTTCTGCCTTTCAGTTTTTTCTATATGTTTTAATCTCCGTCTATCAATCCATCCATCCATAGATTGGTACTTACATAGCACTTTTCTACTCTGACTGAGCACTCAAAGTGCTTTACTACAAGCTTCATTCATACAGTACTTTAGTCTACACCTTTAACGATTACACACACATTCACACTCCGATGGATGCATCGGGAGCAATTTGGGGTTCAGTGTCTTGTCCAAGGACACTTCGGCACGTAGACTGGAGAAACCAGGGATCGAACCACCAACCTTCCTGTTGGAAGACAACCCGCTCCACTTCCTGAGCCACAGCTGCCCGCTTGCATCCATCCATCCATCTGTCCATTCAGAGGCAGTCTAAAGCTACGTTCCCACTGCAGGCAAAAGAGTCCTGACCCGATTTTTTTACCCATATGTGACCCAGATCTGATTTGTCTGCGACAGTCAGAACAGCACAGATCTGATTTTATCAAATCGGATTCAGGCCACCTCCACATGTGGTCCTAAATCAGATGCTTATCCTCAGTCTGGACGGTCACGTCACATTTCTTCCAACTTTTTGGAGTAGGCGAGACAAGGCGAGATTAAATGTCAACAATGGACCAAACAAGCATGGCAGGCAGCGTTGATGGAGCTAGTCAGTGGAAAGAAAGTGAAGTTTTACTCACACACTAACGTGTGTAGCAACCATAGTTACTTCTGTAAACACAGTGTGCTGCGTGTGACGTCACGTCTTCTTCTGCACATGCGCGTCACTTCAGGGCCGTAGACTTTTCACACCGGAGTCTGATGGTGGTCGCATTTAAATTATAATGTGAGCAACCACACAAAAAAATCGAATCTCAGCAATTCCCTGCAGTGGGAACGTAGTCTGTGCTGAGATGCTCAGATCTTCTTCCCAGTCACCTTCCCCAGCTCTTCTAGAGGAGGAGGTGATTGGAAGGCCAAGCCATCGTGTTGTGGGTTTACTTACTTACTTATCCACTTCATATCATGTGGTCGGGTTTACCTTGGGGCTATCCCTCAGTTGGATATACCTGAAACATCTCAGCTGGGAATCGTCCACTAGACATCCTGATAAGATGCTCAAACCACCTCAGCTGGCTCCTTTTAATGTCTGAGCTCCCCCGATTGGCCAATCTCATCATCCTATCTTTAAGACTAAGCCCAGACACCCTTCAGGGGAAGCTCATTTCTGCTGTTTGTACCCACAGTCTCATTCTTTTGGTCACTACCCACAGCATGACGGTAGGAACATAGATCGACCGTTACATCGACAGCTTCGCTCTCACTCTCAGCTCTCTCTTTACGACAATCGCTGTAAAAGACCACGAGATATTTTAAAAACCGGGTATTGGACAGTCCAAGGTAACACCTTTGACCACCATCCAATCATAAAGCGTTGGAACATATAGCCCCTCCTGTTAGTGGTGAGCCAATAGGAGGGCAGGCCCATGTGGCAAGTCCCTCATGCAGATCTGGCTAATGAGCAAGGGGACCTTTGCGATCCCTTCCTAGGTCAGGTTTTTCAAGCAAGTAGGAGACAGACCCAGGACTAGCTGGAGAAGCTATGTCTCTTGGCTTGCCTGGGGCCACCTTGATGTTCCTCACAAAAGAGCGGAGGAGGTTTGGACCCAGTAACTTTAACCTGGATAAGTGATAATGTATGAATGGATGGATGGATGAATGAATGAATGGATGGACAGATGGATGGACATTAAAATATATGGATCATAAAAGCAAAAAGCATTCAGATGTTTTGATTTTGAAACTGAAGCAACCAACAACTTGAGATCTAGAAATGCTTTAAATTCCCACACACACTCCAGGTATTAATGCTGGCATCCCCACAGGAGGTATAGAAATGTAGTTTCCTGATAAAGTTGGAGTTATTCATGACTTCTCTGCATCTGGATCTATTGTTGTTCCAGTTTAAGGTTAAAATAACTTTGTTGACCTGTGTGTTTGTGATAATTGCTGTTACAACACTTTGTTTGGGGTCAGCTGGAGTCCCGGCTGCTCTCTTGACTAATCAGGGAGGAGCTGCTGTTGTTGTGATTGTGGTTTCTTCAGCCACATTCAGCATGAGTCACCTCCTCTAAAGCATCCACGAGTGTGCAGGGTCCCGAAGACCTGAGACGCTGTGGCTGAAGTGGAATGCCTGAAGCATGAGTCAAGAGGAAACCAGCCACGAGTCACAATCCACCAGGAATGTTTAGAGATATGAATTAATCCTGAACTATTAAATGACCTGATTGGAGTAGTGGATGGGGATTTTTTGGCCAAACAAAAACTAGTTTATATAAATAAATTTATCACATGCTGAAAGTGAGACATTTTACTATTTTCTGAAAAAACTAGTACCAGTACCATAGGCACTAATGCACCCATGATCTGAGCGCTGGCTGGTCCCTCTCCTTTTAGTCCAGAGGATGTGGCTTCCAGCGTTCCAAAAAGAATTTCACATTTAAAGACTTCTGACCACACAACAGTTGTCCACTTTGTCTCAGTCCATTTTAAATCCCAGAAAAGACAGCAGCGTTTCTGGATCATGTTCACATATGGCTTCTTCTTTGCATGATAGAGCTTTAACCTGCATGTGTGGATGGCATGGCCAACTGTGTTCACAGACGATGATTTGTGGAAGTGTTCCTGACCCCATGCAGTGATTTCCATGACAGAATCATGTCTGTTTGTAATGCAGTGCTGCCTGAGGGCCTGAACATCACCAGCATCCATCCTGGTTTTCAGCTGTAGTCAGAAACAGCATGAAAAGGAGGGGCTGAGGTTGTGGTGGGTTGCAAAGAGGCTTGCAGAGAAAAAAGCTGCAACAGTTGAGTAAAAGCAACTTAAACAGTACTGTACACCCTACATGAGATTTGCCAGTTAGATATGACCAGGGGAATCAGGTTTGGGCACCCGTGGGTTAAATTTGTCAGAGGAAACTTCTTTTTTCCTCACCAAGTTGAGGCAAAACATAATGCTGATACCGTATCTTTGTCTGGAGATGGACTGGACAACAACAGTAGAGATTTTGCATGAATGTATTCATCTTAAACCAAGAGGTCACCCATATCATTTGGGTTGCTTTCTGTTTTTCAGTGATCTGAACGAATGGTGGCACTTTCTAGTCTATTACTGAGTGCAGTTTTTCCAATCTGAAGCATACTTGTAGGAGTTATGACAGCTGTTTTTATCATGTTTTATTACTCTTCCTTATTTAAAATGATTCTAGCAGACATGCCTTCCATGTTTCAGGGAACGTCACTCTGTTTATTTCTGTCCTTGCTGTCATTTATTGAGCCGTCTGTTCTCTTTTAACCTGCAGCTTCATGTCATGAAAAGATCACTCAATTTACAACCACTCCAAAAACTATTTAAACGGCAGAAATGCCAGTAACTAAAGTATTACTGCTTGTCATTACTGATGAATTTGAGCTCAATCAGTCATTGTACCATCCCCTCGAGGACTGCTTGTATCAGCAGTGAGGTGCTGAACATGTCAACTCCAGCCTCTACTTTAATTTTACAGTGCGGTTAAAAAATAAGGCGAGGATGAAACTGCTGAAGCCTCAGGTGAAAGCAAACCTGGAGATGTAACATGCATATTTTGATAAGTGCAGTGGAACATTCCTGTCGTTCTCCACTATAAACTCCTGAAAAAAAACGCCGTGAGACTCTCTTCTCCTCTTCCCCCGCAGCTCTTTCAATCACAGCGTCTCCTTCAGATCTGCTCCCATCTTATCGTCTCTGCCTCCTCCTCGTTGAAGGTCAACATAGAGGGCCTCGATGGAGAAAGTTTCCACTCGTCTGAAATGTTGAGAGGCACTTTGAGGTGTTTATGTTTCTGTTTAGTGACTTAGTGGACTGTTTTTCACCCACATTACAACAAATTGGCAGTGGAAAAATAACCCAAATGGTTGGTCTAAATTTAGCCAGACCACTGTGGAAAAATACTCCATTAGAAGATGCAGTCCTGCAATTAGATAGTAAAGTGTGCAGGATCACTGCTCTGAGGATCACTAAAGTCTTTATAAAATGATCTGGCAACCAAATAGCTGCAAGAATGTTGGACTGGCAAACCAACCAACCACAAAACCAACTACCAGCAAAGCAACCACCAAATCAGCTAATCAACCACCAACTGACTGGCCAACCATCAGCCAATCAACTACCAACCAAAAGGATCAACTGACTGACCAACTACCAGCCAAGTAATCAACCATTCAACAAACCAACCAACCAACCAGTCAGCCATTCCACCAAACACCCAAATGACTGACTCACCACCAGCCAGTCTACCAACTAATCAACTAATGAATCAACTGACCAACCAACCAATCAAACAGCTTGCCAGCTCACCAATTGATCAACCACCAGGCAAACAAGCAACCAGTCATTCAGCCAGCTAACCCACCAACCACCAACTGACCACCCACCAGCTACTAACCAATCACACAGACAGAGATCTCAGAAGTTGTACCTGGGATCTGCTGGAGCCACTCGCCTAGCTTGGGAGTTACTGTACCTAGTGCTCCGATTACCACTGGGACCACTGTTACCTTCACCCTCCACATCTTCTCGAGCCCTTGGTACTTCTCTAGCTTCTCGTGTTGCTTCTTCCTGATATTGCTGTCATTCGCTATATCTATCACTACGGCCATCTTCTTCCGCTTGTCTACCACCACTATGTCCGGTTGGTTAGCCACCACCATTTTGTCCGTCTGTATCTGGAAGTCCCACAGGATCTTAACTCGGCCATTCTCCACCACCCTGGGGGGTGTCTCCCATTTTGACCTTGGGACTTCCAGGCTATACTCGGCACAGATATTTCTGTATACCATGCCAGCCACTTGGTGTTCTATGTATGCCCTGCCTGCTAGCATCTTGCACCCTGCTGTTACATGCTGGATTGTCTCAGGGACATCTTTACACAGCCTGCACCTGGGGTCTTGCCTTGTGTGATAGACCCCAGCCTCTATGGATCTTGTACTCAGTGCTTGTTCCTGTGCTGCCATGATTAGTGCCTCTGTGCTATCTTTCAGTCTAGCTTTGTCCAGCCACTGGTAGGACTTCTGGATGTCAGCCACTT
>VUQH01059044.1:0-25916 GCA_015106775.1 Etroplus canarensis
ACCGCCACCCACTAGTATCCCGTCCACTTATGTCCTTGCCCTTCTACTCTTGTCGTCTCTGTGTCTCCTTTCTCCTTCATCTTCTCTTTGACTCCTGTCTCCTTCTTCTCTGCGACTCCTTCCTCTGTGTCCTTCAGCCTCTGTGTGTCTCCTGTCTCATCGTCTCTGCGTCTCCCGTCTCTTTCATGTTCTCTGTGTCTCCTGTCTGCTTCATCTTCTGTGTCTCCTGTCTCTTTCGTCTTCTCTGAGTCTTCTCCTTCAACTTCTCTGGGCCCGCGACCCTGGCGTCATCAGCCAAGGCCGCGGGCCCCAGTCCCTCCTCTCCTCGGCTCCTGACCTCATCTCCTCCCGTAAAAAGTGCCCACCCCTATGTACTTCAAGGGCTTCTAATTGTAGATCAATGGGAAGGGCCTTGAAGTTAGGCGTGCTGAAGTGTGTGTGTGGGTGTGTGTGTGTGTGTGTGTAAGGTATACTTTAACAATTTCTAACCCATAAGAACCCAGACCCATTTTTCCTTACAGGAAACTTATGGGGGCTATACAACAGACCAAGAAGCCCACACATCTGTAAAAAAATGTAAAGCGTTTGTTACATGCACGTCACCGTGGGTTCTTATGGGTTAGTTTTGTAGCTTGAAATTAAATCTGTTTTTAAATATTCCATTCATATTGTCATGTGTATACACATAACTGTTAAACGAGTAGTGTCCCCCGTAGTGTAGTGTTTTACACATTTGCCTCACAAGTGAAAGATCCCTGGTTTGATGCCAGGTGGGGACACAAGCCCCTCCCACCATGGAGGGTTGGGTCAGGAAGGGCATCCAACGTAAAAACCTCTGCCAAATTATCAATGTGGATTAATCTGCTGTGGTGACCCCTTGTATGACAGGCTTTCAACTACATAGTCCCTTTGCACAACAGTCAAGAATATACTACAAAGCTGACTAGAACCTATCCATATATACATATATATACTTTTATATACTGGCCTATTTATTTGAAGTTCATTTTTTATCCTTTGTACAGAGGAAAGTGTTTAGTAGAAAGCATTGCTTTAGAATGATTGCCATTCTAGAGCAATTCTAAAGCAACAATGGCTAAGTTGCTCTCTTGCACTGACAATTTTGCTGTACTTTTGCACCATGACAATAAAGTTTCTAATTCTGATTCTGAGTGTGATTTCCTCATGAGGGGGAACCGATGTCAAAAGTGTTCAAAATGTGTGTGAGGATAGTCATCAGGGACAGGAGCGGGAGTCTTTTTGGAGCCACAGTGGACTCTAACCATGTTTGTAATCACTGTAAGTTGGGGAACGATCGCCGGTATGAAGCCACTGCTACTGGTAATCACAAGGACAACTGCAGAGAGTTTTCAGCCTCTGGGGATGGGGGGGAGATGGAGCTCCTTAACCTGCTGGACTTCCAGTGTGCTGTTTTTATAAACTGGTGGACAGAAAAGTGTCCTTGCCTATTCTGATTTCTAACTAGGTTACGATGCTTATTCAGTGTACCTCCAGCTGCACCCTTGCATTCTCCCTAAGGGATCCCCACAGTCAATTAATCCACACTGGTAATTTGGCAGAGGTTTTAAGTCGGATGCCCTTCCTGACGCAACCCTCCGTGGTGGGAGGGGCTTGTGTCCCCACCTGGAATTAAACCAGGGACCTTTCATTTGTAAGGCAAATGTGTAAAACAAAAAAAAAAATAAGAGAAATAATAACAGGAATATTGTTTGAAGTGTTTCAGCACATGTATTTATTTACTTCTGGCTTTTGACGGGAGACGCCGTGATGACCGTCTTTTGTGACAGGGGACCCCCGGCACCCCCACTTCCCACAGCCTTGTGTAACTGAGAATATTTAGAGTAGGAATGTAAATGCATGGCTTTGTTAAATATGCTGCAGTTATTGTTCAACAAAAATCATCTGACTGTGTTCAGGAGGAAGCTTTTCTAAGCTTTGGCTGATTTTACATGGAATGACCCACAAAACAAAGAAAAGCGTTCAGATCTCTGCAGCTGGAAGCAGCCGGTGTTGTCTTTCTTTTTTAAATTAAAATCCTGTCTTTTGCTAATAAATGCTCAGCTGATTTGAATCTCAGCTCAAAAACGTGCATTTAGATGACTAGAAGTTTGCCTGATGTGATCAGTGCCGTCAAATCATCCAAGTTTTTCCACAAGTCATATTTAATATTGGATGAAGTTTTGTATCCTAGCTCATTCTCTGTCCTTTTATGGCTCACCTGTGCTCCGCTGAGTGCTGAGCTCCATCTAACAGCCCCGCTGACTTCACTAATGAGCCTTTATTTCCTTTCACTGATACATTATGAGACTGTTTCCCCCACAGGTTCCATTATCCTTGATAAATGAGACGGACAACGTGCATCACAGAAACACCTGCGTGCCCTCGAGCCTTCCATTTGAGAGCAAATCCAATCCTGCTGGGAAATGCTCCTAAGTATGCACTCTGTGTTGTCTTTTCTGTTTACTGTTTCTGATGACAGAAGCAGAGAAGATAATGTCTAAATAAGTATGCAGCAGGGTGCGAAGAGTGCATCAGCTGGGCTGGGCTGACAGTGGGGAAAGTGGTGTTTTCCATTTTTTGTGCTGCTCTTTGTGATCCAGAAGTCAACTGCACTGTCCACAGGAGATCTATACTGTACATCACACTGTAAACCTGAATGCGTAAAATAAAACAGCTGAGTGTGGTGAACTCAAATTTTGAAGACAGTTTAATTTAAGTATGCTGAGTCCCTGTGACTTTCTTCCTCTTCTGAATTAATCACACTTATCATTTTTTACTATAACTTGAAATTTTGAGGGTCAAGTAAGCATCACTTAAGAATATGAGTATATGTGATTTAATTCTGCTGTTTTAATAGTATCCAACAGGTTACTCAGATTAATTCTCTGTGGCGACCCCTTATCAAAGTCTAAAGGTGCTTTTAGATTATGTTAATAAAACATTTTATTTAATATATAACATATAATAATATATGATTGCATGCCGTGCATAGCATATATTCATTTATTTATTTAAATTCTTTATTATGTAACTTTTTCCAGTCTGATCAGTGTGGTCTAACGCTTGATTTGAGGTACTGTCCATTTGCATCTGTATTTGCCTATGCAAAGCCAGGGGAATGCAACCGATGCAGCCGTGCTTGTGTGCAGTCCTTCAAAAAAACCAACGGTGGGGGGCTTGACACGGATGATCCCGTGCAAAGGCAGATGACTGATCGGTTGAGAAGCGCGCCAGGAGAGGAAAGGGAGCGACATCGGAGTCAATAACATATAGGGAGAAAAAAACATCAACGACAAAACCGTCAAAAACAGGGTGAAAGTCAGAGACAGTGGCTGAAAAGGCCAATTTTCATTGTTTTTAACACTGTGGTTCACAGTGACACTGCCCCCTGGTGACAGTAAACAGCTACAACACGTAGACGACGTTGTAGGCTCGCTGTAGGACCCGCGTTGGTCCACAAATCAGCCATTAGTAGGAGACGGCACGGTTCGACCAAAATTATTCACGCAAACTGTTGAAATTAGGACTGGACCTTATGCAGTACTTTTCTACTCACACCGAGTCTCACCCACTCACACAGCACTGTATTCTGTGTCTTCAAGCATAGCATCACACACATATTCACACTCCAATGATTGCACTGGGGACAATTTGGGGCTCAATGTCTTGCCCGAGGGCGCTTCAGCATGTGGACTGGAAGGAGCGGGGGACTGAAGCACCAACCTTTGCACAGGAGGGTGAGCCACGCTATCTTCTGTGCCACAGCTGCCCTCAGTTTACAGTGTTTGCAGTGGGAATCAAGGCTCTGCGGTATGGGACATGCTGCCAAGATATATGACATTGTCCTTTATCAGTCTTTGCTCAGTCTGTTATAATTGCTGGCAGCACTAAATATGAGTGAGTCTGCCATGTCAAGGGGTGGTATGGTGGTTAGCACTGTTGTCTCGCAGCAAGAAGGTCCTAGGTTCAAATCCGCTGGCTGGGGGCCTTCTGTGTGGAGTTTTCATGTTCTGCCTGTGCCTGGGTGGGTTCTCTCTGCTGCCCTACCAAAGACATGTAGTGTGAGTTTAGATTAACTGGTCATTCTGAACTGGCTGTAGGTGTGGATGGTTGTCAGTCCTGTGATGGACTGGTGACCCATTCAGGGTGTATCCTGCCCCCTGCCCCATCAAAGCTGGGAGAGGCTCCAGCCCCCTGTGACCCTGAATTGGATAAACTGGATAAATGGATGGAGGGATGTTGCCACTGGTGAGTAAATTTCATCTGAGCAACTCCTGAAAACATAATAACTATGCATTTTATTATTATTTTCTGACATCCCCTTCTATCATTATGTTATTACACAATGTAGGATACCCTGACAGCCTTCCTGATGCCCCGTGTTGAGTCTGTACTATAAAAGGAGGGTTTGTATGAACTCACAAATCTCCCACCGGTTTGCTTTTTGCACCTGTGTATGGAGAGGCAGCCTGATTGGCCAGTGTCTGCACTGAATGATATTATTTTAATTGCTTCATGATTTGGTTGGCCTGCCCCCCTGTGGTTGAGAGATTGAAACTATGTTGCCCACTTTTCTCCTCATGACTGCTTTGCTACAAATTGATCTTTGACTTACTTTGGAAAATTCTGGCCATCATGACTGAGTCTTTGGGTCATTAACTAACTAAAGGGTTTTCACCCTAAGACAGGTGCATTACAGTGGAATCAGTGATTATTCACCCTCTGTTATTCTGAGACACTTCAATAGACCATCCAGGTACTCAGGTTGATTTTGAAAGCAACACTGTAACGTGTGCCTAAGTGAAGGGGTGAAAAGCACTGAATATATTTCAAGCAGCATATTCCTTTATTCATTTTACTCAAAGTAATTAATTAAGTATTTTAATATCCCCACCAATTCATTAATTATTATAGTGTTATTATTGTATTAACCACAAGTCAGCGTATGCTTCTCTTTCCCCTCACCCCCAACTGGCCAAGACAGATGGCTGCACCTCCCTGAGCCTGGTCCTGCAGGAGGTCTCTTCCTGTCAAAAGGGAGTTCTTCCTTCCCGCAGTCACCAAGTGCTTGCTCATAAGGGAACGTCTGATTGTTGGGGTTTTTTTCTCTAATACTGTAGGGTCTTTATCTTACAGTGTGAAGCACCATGAGTTCATTTTTATTGTGAATTGGCACTATATAAATAAAACTGAATTGAACTGAATATGCATGACATTCAGACTGGGGCCTGAGCCCCCCCCTAAATGTTCTTAGACTCACCCCTGGATGTTGCGTTTTTATTCTTATTCTTTTCGTGTTTGTTTTAAGTTCCCAATTATATATTTTTAAGTATTAAATGCCAGTGTGTATGTTTGTCCCTGTGGTGTAGTGGTTTGCACATTCACCTCACATGCAAAAGGTCCCTGGTTTGATTCCAGGTGCGGACACGAGCACCTCGCACCATGAAGGGTTGCAACAGGAAGGGCATCCGGCGTAAAACCTCTGCCAAATTACCGATGCAGATTAATCCACTGTGGGGACCCTTGGGGAGAATACAAGGGAGCAGCCAAAGGTAAATTTTTAGAGATTAACGTGTCTGACTTGCATCTATTTCAAAAGACTAACTATAAAAATAAAACTAATTATTCAGTCAAGTTAACAAATAAAGAGGATGCTTGTGTACTTGTTTGTTAGGTTCAGTTAACTTCATTTGGAGAGAGAGGTTACTTAAATTTTTAAGTCACATGAGGTGAAAACATTTAAGTTGAATTGCTGAGCGCACTGGTTTGACTGTAATGAAAATTCTTAGCCTCTGAAAAATTTTTTGGTTCATACACTCAAAAAAAAAAAAAATTAAGGTAACTGATTGCCTTAAGGTTTTTATTTCTGTGAACTTATTGAGGTTTTGAATGGGAAATCAAGGCTCTGCAATATGTGGCCAGATATACGAAATTGTCCTTCATCAGCCTTTGCTATTATGACTGTAAGTATCATTGTACATAGCCAGAGTCATTGTTTTATCCACAGTATGTATTTCTCATTGTTTCGTGATCTGGCTTCTTTCCACGTCTGATCTTTTTCCCACCATTGTGTTTGCAGTTATCAGTGCTGATGCAGAAACCCGAGCGTCCAGCAGAGCATCCATAAAGAGAGAGGGTGGAACAGTGGGGGTGAATCTGACCAGAGGAGTCTGCAGATGGCAAAGAGAGGGAGTGGCAGGAAAGGAAGGAAGGCTGGTCAGAAGTGCAGGGGGGGGGGGCAGAGAGGATGGGGAGAAGTGGTGGTGGTGGGAGGGTAGCAAAGCAGTGACGAGAGGGGAGGAGGTTCCCTTTAGACACTCCCAGTCTTTTAAGAAGCTGAGATCAGCTGGACTCTCCTTGAGTCTGGCTGTCAGGAGTACAGGGCCAGCTGACCTACAATCTTCCCTGGACCCTCTCTACACACCTCTGGAGGTCTGACTTCACGTCCCTGGTGAGATTTCTACTTCTTGTAAGTATCACTCACATACTTATTGACTTCTATCAGATTTCAGATGAGTCATGCTTTCTTTCTTTAGCTGCAGTTGGACGCAGACTTTGCTGAAGTGATGCTTTCATGGCTCCTGTTTCTGCATCTGGTTCTAATTTACTGTGTGCAGTCCTCCCTCCCCCAGCTGCCATTTAGATATTCAGATTTATTGGGCTGGCGGAGCTTGTTCACTTGAAATTTTCACAGAGTGTTGTGCAAGGGGGGGGGGGACGCAAATATCACAAATCCCACTGGGGAAAAAGAGCATTCCTGTGAAGCATTAAATAGATTTAAAGTAAAACTGCAAGTCAGAGGCATGCACACAGGATAAAGTCAGAAGCTGCTGGCTGTCATGACTCTTGTCTATTCTCAACATATCCCCCTGAGTGAGGTCTTTGTGTGTGTGTGTGCCTGCATGTGGTCAGTATACTCCCTGATGAAGTGGCACTGTGTGACTCATAACCCTCAAAATAAAACATAATGTGATCCAAGCGCAGCTTAAAAGTTTGGACTCTGAAAAAGGGTGTGTGAGCATTTCCACGGGACAGGCTGAAAGACTTGGACTTGGACTTGGACTTGGACTTGGAGCATAAAAACGTGTGAAGGCACACAAGCATTCGCTAATGAATGGAGCAAATAACTGTGGAGCGCAGGCGCTGCTTTCGTGGTCACTGTGTGGAATTGTGAAGAAAGTGCGAATGCATTCCTCGCACCACGCCAGTCACAGTGTGGCGAGAATTCTCATCAGCTTGTTGGGAGAGAGAGGACAATGCAAGGAAAAGACAGCGGGAATAGAGTTTATACCTGCTTTGGGGAACTTTTCCACCTCCGGAAGCTTTCGGTCCACTGCTGTGCATTTGTTTGATTCTGTGTCAGTTTATCTGCTTTTAATGACACTGAACCCAGCTGGTCATTAGAGAAGGTCCAAGTTCACCCCAGCAGAAAATGAAGATGTTTTTCCCCTACCCTGTGGTGCTACTTCTCCATCTTGATCGTGTTGGTGTGAGCTGCCCACTTCTGAAGATATCACCTTCAGAGATGTCTACACTCGAAGTGTAACTTGTGCTGCTCCCTTGTTTTCTCCTCAAGGGGTCTCCGCAGCAGGTTTTACACCAGATGCCCTTTCTGATGCAACCCTCCATGGTGAGAGGGACTCGTGTCCCCGCCTGGAAAGGCGAATGTGTAAGCCACTACACTCCTGGGTCAATAGAGATGTCTCCACTCTCTCGGGACTAAATGGCACCCCTCCCGTGGTCCTCAAAGCATCAATACATGCGAAAAACTCTTTCTAAAAATCATTACCCAGTTATTCAAAAACAACTACAAACCTCATTGTATTTTTTCATGGGGGGAACTATTTTCTTACTTCTGTCTGCACGGTTTCTACGCCAGCCGAAAGAAACGAGCAGCTGGCAACCATTACCCCTCAACTGAGGGAAGTACCAGTTTACGTTCTGTCAGGCTGTCACAAGCATCATGGGTAAGTGTAAACTTCCCACTGCGCAGTGATACCCCTGAAGAGTGCAGTTAGTACAAAGAAAGCAGTCCCTTAACACAACTTGTCATAAGGTTTTAACTGGGTCATGATTTCAGGAAAGAGACACTGTTGCCAAAAAAAGGCTTTTTCAGATTTTTTTCTTTCTTCTCGTTTTGACCGTCTCAGGGCAAATACCAATGAGTTTGAGAAGGCAGACAGCTCTACAGCCAGTATCTCCAAAAACTGGGCAACTCATGACCAAGCAATGGAGACAGAGAAAAACAGCAGATTAACCAAAGTATTGGGCCTCCTACATATTACACCTACAGGAGCTTTTATGAGATCCTATTGTAAATTCATATGTATTAATATGGAGTTGGTCCTCTCTTGTAGAGCAATGTCAGTTTCCACTATTCTGGGAAGGCTTTCTGCAAGATTTTGGAGTGTGTCTGTGGGCATTGTTGACCATTCATCCGGAAGCGCATTTGAGTGGTCAGACACTGATGTTGGACAAGAGGGCCTGGCTCACAATCTGTGTTTTTGTTTATTCCAAAAGTGTTGGATGGGGTTGAGGTCAGAATCCTGTGCAGGCCAATCAAGTTCTTCCACACCAAACCCCTTCGACCATATCTTTATGCAGCTTGCTTTGTGCACTGGGGCACAGTCATGCTGGAACAGAAACTGTTCCCACAAAGTTGGAAGCATAGAATTTTCCAAGATGTCTTGGTAAGCCGAAGCACTAAGATTTCCCTCCACTGGAATTAAGGGGCCCACACCAACCCCAGAAAAACAACCCCATAGCATTATCCCTGCTTACAGTTGGCACAATGCAGTCAGACAGGTGATGTTCTCCTGGTATTCACTAAACCCAGATTCATCCATCAGACTGCCAGATAGAGAGGTGTGATTTGTTACTCCATAGACCACGCTTCCACTGCTTAAGAGTCCAGTGGCGGCATGCTTTACACCACTCCATCCAACACTTGGCATTGTGCTTGGTGATGTAAAGCTTGCATTCAGCTGTCTGGCCATGGTAACCTATGCCAGTAAGCGTGCAACATCCAGTTTTTGTGCTGATGTTAATGACAGCAGAGGGTTGGAATGCTGCAGTTATGACGTTGGCAGAGTGTTAGCAGCATTTACGCACTATGCACCTCAGCACTCGGCAACCTCGCTCTATAGCTTTACATGGTCTGCCACTTGGTGACCGAGTTGCTGTGGTCCCTAAACATTTCCAGTTTTCAATAGTACTACTTACAGTTGATGGTTGAACATCCAGGAGGGAAGAAATTTCACCAGCTGACATGTTGTAAAAATGGCTTCTTATTACAGTACCATGCTGGAATTCAGTGAGCTCTTTAGAGCAACCCATTCTTTCTCAAGTGTTTGTAAAGGCAAACTGTATGGCTAGCTGCTTGATTTTATACACCTGTGGCAATGGGACTGAATGAAACACCTGGATTCAGTGATAACGAGGTGTGGCCCAACATTTTTTCCATATTGTGTATGTACTTTTGAAGACAAATTTTAAGAAGGTATGATATCTCCTGAGTTAACTGGGTTTGTTGTTGTGTGTGTGTGTCTGGCTGTAAATTGAAGTGTTTGTCAAAGTTGAGATATTGCGTTGCGTCATTAGCGCTTCATGAAGCATCTGAGAACTGCCAAAGTCAGTTGGATGCATCCTTAGCACAACATCTGTGCCTAAATGTCAGACTCTGTCCATTTAATAGTTGGACAGAGATTGCATCCTTGCAAAAATAATAGAGCCCTCCGTTTCACCTTAGGGAGACTGAATCACAAGCATGTGTATAAATCAGAGAAAATGTCAGTCCTTACATCTACCCCTGGTTTCTATCTGACACAGATTGCTGAGTGTGTGTGTTTTCTGAGTCAGCACTCAGGCTACACCAGCATCCCTGCTTTCAGAAAATGAAAAAGTAAAGACATGCCTAAATCATGAGCTAAATACTGACTTGCGTTTCTTGAAGATATCTAGGCAGATGATAAGAGAGTATGTCTCCTGTGTCGTTATGGACTGTCTTTGTGACTGTAATATGCGGTGCTACTGGAGCTGCAGAGATGTCAGATGATTTAATATTTGGCCTCCAACATAAGGGGTTAAACTTAAATCCTGCTCTTCAAAATAACATCAGCGATCGCCATCCATAACACAACAAGGCATCCGGTTGTTTAACCTGATACCTGGACATTTCACATCCCCTGGATCAGCAGGGAAGTGCTGAATGGGCTGAAAGACTCCCAGCTGAGCCAGTTTAAGTGAGTTTGTGTAACGCTATAAATCAGACCCAGAGAAAACCTTATGAACGTGCAAAGATAAATATTATGCTATGATTATTTGCCGGCTGTTTAGATGAAGGCATTGGATGAGCTTTTGCAAAATCTATTTAGTTTGGATTCATGGAGAAGTATTTGGAACTGCTCACTGACATCTGGTTCTTTTTAGGAACATATTTCCACTGGCATGTGCTGAGGGTAGAGATGGATCCTGGAGGTTCACGTGAGTAAAGCTTATTCGCTCAGACTGAGATGCAGAACGTGTGACGTTAGTGTGTACTTGTTAAATTCCTTCTAACTCGTGCATTAATCTGCTGGTGTAGTAGCTGACAGGTTCATGGTCTTCGCACAGGTATACAAGATGATCCGCATGTCAAGGTGATGATGGCAGGGTCGACTCTGAGGAAAGTCAAGTCCCGCTCCTGGAAGAAGCAACGGCATTTTCGCCTTCTGGAGGATGGCCTGACAATCTGGTACAAGTCCAGATGGGCGGGGAAAGGCCACTCCACCTGTGAGTACAGGAGCATGCATATAGCTTTGCATGCATGACTGTATTAACATGTTAGTGCTTGGTTTATTCATATGGTCTGCCTTGTTAATCTCTAAGTAAACAAGCCATTTTAAATTGTAAAAATATGAACACAGTCTCACTGCTTTTCAACATGAGAACAATCTCCGAACGCTACTGTGAAGTGAACCAGGAAGTTTATGTCTGCTTTATTGACTATGAGAAGGCATTCGACAGAGTTAATCATGAAATTATGATCAATTGTCTATAAGATATTGGAGTTAACGGCAGGGATGTTAAACTGATTGTAAATTTATACTGGACGCAAAGAGCCTTTATCCAATTAGAGCAGTCTATCAGATGAAATTGAAATCAAACGTGGGGTTCGTCAAGGTTGTGTCCTGTCTCCCTGCCTCTTCAACTTATGCACAGAGATGATCTTCAGACATATTGAAGAATACAAAGGCTTGACAGTTGGTGGAGTTAACATCAATATCCTCAGATATGCTGATGACACTGTATTACTAGCTGACAGTGAGGAAGGATTACAAGCAATTGTGGACAGGGTTCATGAAGTTGGTCATTCATTCAATATGAAGATGAATACCAAGAAACCAAAGACAATGGGGATAAGCGAGAAAACCGTTCCTCCTGAGGTGTATATCACTATAGATAGCACAGACGTAGAACAGGTGCCCAGCGTTGGACAAATGATTACAGAAGATGGATGATGTGACAAGGAAATAAAACAAAGAATAGAAATAGCTAGAACAAGCTTCTAAAAGATAAATAAAATTCTCACATCAGGAAGAATATAATTAGCAACAAGGAAGCCTATTCTTCAGTGTTACGTATGGTCAACTCTGATGTATGGTGCTATAACGGATAAAATGCACAAATGTTTGTTGGCATTTGAATTATGGACTTACAGAAGGATGCTGAAGATATCATGGACCAAGAAGATCACTAATGAAGAAGTACTGAGGAGGATTAACCAAAAGAAACATCTGTTTGCAATCATACAGACAAATAAAGTCAAATACTTTGGCCACATCATTCGTCAGAGCATCACTGGAGAGAAAATCGAATGCCAGAAGAGGAAGAGGAAGACCAAGAACATCACGTTTCACAAACATCACTCAGTGGACAGGCATGAAGTACCCTCAAGCAGTTAGATCAGCACACCATCGTGACAACTGGCGTACCATTGCATCCAACCCTCACCTGCAGGACGGAACCTGATGATGATGATGAGTCTAACTGCTAAAGCAGAGGCTGGAAATCCATAAACAAACTCATGGGTACTAGACTCCTGCATCTTCCCGGCTAATTTTTAGGTCTTTTTTGGACAGTCCTGGGTCTTTTCAGGCCAGAAGTAAGACGCTGTGGTAGAGTTAGTTTAAGAAGAGGACTTTCACTAAGGAGAATGAGATCTGAACCCTATGTGAAGCCCAAAGTTAGCACTGACTTTCAGTGCACGTGGAGCGTATGTTCACACCTGTGGTTGTCTGGGGAGAAGAGCGTGGAACTGTAAGGGCTGACAGATTTCTGTCAACTGCAGCATTAAGACACAAACCGCTTTATGAAGCAACCCAGTTGTTGCATCTCATACCCCACCCCCCAGTCATTTCCTTTCTCCTCCGCCACTATTATTTATTCCACAGAGGCAAAACCCTGCAAAAGCTTAAAAACAAGTAACGTTTTCACTCAGGATGAACTGAAACTTACGAGGACTGGAGCTCAACTTGAACGAAACTACAGATGTGAAAAAGAAAGTTTTGCACAGGATTCTATGCAGTCCTGTGCAAAACTAAGTACACCATTACTGCTTCCATAGAAATTAAGAGGGTAAGTAGCAAATAGCTTTGATTAACTGATCATCAGTCAGTGTGAGCACCTCTATAAAAGCAGAAGTTTTAGCAGTTTGCCGGTCTGGAGCTTTCAGGTTTGTGTTCACATAATGCCACAATCTTCCCAGGGGTGGACGTTTGACGACTGTACAGGCCTTAGTTAGCATGTTAAATGTTAAAGTTCATGACAGTACAATTAGCTTCTTTTCTCTAACATGTCAGCATGGCTTAGGTTGCAAAATTGCATCTGAACAAACCACAAGAGTTCTCCAACAGTGCTCTTTGGACAAATGAGACCAAAATGGAGATTTGTGGCCATAATGCACAACACCACAACACAGCATATCAGCACAAACACCTCATACTAACCATCAGCACGGTGGTGGAGGGCTGATAATTTGGGCTTGTTTTGCAGGTACAGGACCCGGGCACCCTGCAGTCATTGAATCGACCATGAACTCCTCTGTGTACCAAAGTATTCTAGAATCAAATGTGAGGTCATCTGCCTGACAGATAAAGATTGGCCCAAATTGGGTCATGCAACAGGACAACGATCCCAAGCACAGCAGCAAATCTGCAACAGAATGGCTGAAATGAAAAGAATCAAGGTGTTGGAATGACCCAGTCAAAGTCCAGAGCTCAACCCCAGAGAAATGCCGTGGTGGGGCCTTAAGAGAGCCGTGTCTAAACAAATGCCTACAAACCTCAATGAACTGAATTAACATCGTAAAGAACAGTGGGCCAAAAATCCTCCACAAAGATGTGAGAGACTGATAAAGTCATACAGAAAACCACTACTTCAACTTATTGCTGCTAAAGGAAGATTCTGCAAGCTACTTAAGGTTTTGACCTGACGGCTTAGAATCCTGTGAAAACTTTCTTTTTCATATGAGTGCATATGATGAGGGCTGTTTTATGACTGTGAAGACTTCTGGCTCTTTTTAGGTTGAGTTTGCATCTTATGGATAGATTTCTAGCCTTTATTCTAAGCAAAGCTTAAGCCAACCAGCTGCCAGTTCTAGTGTGGCACTGAGGTCAAAAGTTATTCTTCACCATAAAAACATTAAAAACACTTAACTGGTGTCAGCTGGTAAGTCAGGGGATTTCCTGCACATAAATAAAAATGTATCAGCTCAAACCAAATGGAAACCATTACCATTTGGGGCTTATTTAATCTACATTAGATGTTGTTTATTAAGTGGTCAGAAGTAACAAGAAAATTCACAGAATTCTACAAAACTGCATTTACTGTAGGCACACGGATCATGCCAGTGTGCAAAGTTACACCACAAAGACGTTTTCTAAGTGGAAACCCCTCCAGTGACTGAACACGAGAGGCTACAAGGATTCAAATAAGCATGAATAAGAATGGGACTTCACTCTGCCATCCTGTGACTCTGATGACACCAAAACGTGTTTCAAGCTTACACGGTTTTGGGACTTTGTTGGATCAGATTTGATCCATAATAGGACAAAAAATAAAACACAAAAACATAAAAAAACACAGTTGTGTATATGAATCACCAGTGAACTATGTGTTTATCTTTGCGTGTGAAGGTTGGGGTTGTTGACTTCCTCTAATGATTGTTTGTTTACTGTTGTCTTTTAAGCTTCTGGGTTTCTGCTAGTAACCCTGTGATTAACGTCACAAGGCTATGCTCTGTGTAACTCCCTCAGGCAAAGTTTGCAGACAGGCAGACTTATGAAACGTGTGTGCAAGGCCCAAATGTCTTTGAGAGAGTCTCAGAGACAGCCCTAAGCCTTACAGGGTTGCATGAGTCTGGAAATATGGGTTGGCCATGCATGAGCACGGTGTTAGAAGTCATACGTACTAGTCAGCAAGAAAGCAAATTGCATATTTCCCAAGGAGATGAATGACTGCTTTAAGAAGCTTTTCTTCATACAATGCAGTCATTTATAAACTGATTAGCCATAGGTTACCAACGGGGGAAAAGCAGGATGCCACCCATAGCTATCCAAACACTTCAAAACCCAGAGGTTTACTCCCTAAAAATTGATTATGATGAGTTTTTTTGCCCCTGGACTGCCTGAATATTAAAATAAGCCACTGTGTTGCCTAAAGTTCAGGCTACATCAGCAGTGATGGTCTGGCCTAAATGTGGCCCGTATTTGCAGGTTATTTCCAGGGCTGCATTTGGTGACTCGAGCCGAGTCTGGGCCAAATGCCAATGTGCTGTGGTGACCCAAATGTCACATCTGGCCAACAAGAAACTTACTGTAACGCAGATGTTTTCAAGCTTTTTCTGGCCTGCATTAATTGAGAAACCAGAAAAAGTTCACGCTCCATAGTGCACAAGTTTCAGCTTGTATTTTTATCACTGACAACAAAAAATATTTCAGGTTGAACTCTTAGGAAATAGAGGCCAATGCACTCTAATGGATCGCCTTTAGCTTTGATGACGGCATGCACATCATTTCAATGAGCTTTTCTAATATCGCAGCATTTTTTCCATTCAGAGTTGCGTACACTTTTCACATCCCAAAGATTCTCAGGTCCGGGCACTGTGGTGGCCAATCCATGTGTAAAAATGATGTCTCGTGCTCCCTGAACCACAATTTCACAATTTGTGCCCGGTGAATCCTGGCATTGTCATCCTGGAATACGCCTCTGCCATTAGGGAAGAAAAAAATACCACTGATGGACAAGCCCGTTCATTCAGTATATTCGGGGAGTCAGCTGGCCTGATTTTTTTGGATCCATAACTTTGCTTAATCTAGACCTGACCAACTGAAGCAATCCCAGTTCATAGCACTGCCCTCACAGACTTGTACAGTAGGTGCTAGGCATGATCGCTTCATCCGCCTCTCCTCTTGGCACCTCTTTTTCAGGATAAATCTGGACTTATCCATTGCCCCAGAGCCTAATCTTTGTGCTTCCCATCAAATTGAAGCCTTTTTTTTCCAATCAGCCTCACTGATAAGTGGTTTTCTTCAAACTACACAACTGTTTAGACCCAATCCCTTGTCTTCTCTTTGCATTGTGTGTGGGAAAACTCACGCTTTCATTATTAAACATAGCCGTGGTGTTCTATTGTTGACTTTCTGTAATGCGATATCACCAAACGTGTACGTGATTCATTCAAGGTTTTTTCCAACCACGTTTCTTCCAGGAAGATGATGGTTACCCACAATCATTCCAGGTTTGAATGATGCGTTGGACAGCTCTTAATCCCATTTAATAGTTTCAGCCTCTCCTGATGCAGGCCAATAATTTGATCTTTCTGAGAGTAACATGGGATATGTCTTCTGACATGGTTGTTTAAGAAACGAGAAGTTCTTCACTGCATAGTTTTCTGTGTGACCTTATCAGTCGTTCACGTTGTTGTTTTCCTGCACATGTTGCAGAATTTTGGCCCACTCTTATTTACATGGTGGTTTCAGTTCATGGAGGTTTGTTGGCATTTGTTTATGCAAAGCTCTCTTGAGGTCCCACCGCAGTATTTAAAATCAGGTTGAGGTCTGGACTTTAACTGGGCCATTGCAACACCTTGATTCTTTTCACTTCAGCTATTGTGTTGTAGATGTACTGCTGTGCTTGGGACCAATGTCCAGTTGCATGACCCAATTTGGGCTAATCTTTAGCTGTCAGACAGATGGCCTCACATTTGATTCTAGAATACTTTGGTACACAGAGGAGTTCACGGTCGATTCAATGACTGGAAGGTGCCCAGGTCTTGTGGATGCAAAACAAGCGTAAAGCATCACCCCTCCATCACCGTGTTTGACAGTTGGTATGAGGTGTTGATATGCTGTTTGCTTTTTACGAAATTTGGTCTCATCTGTCCAAATTATCAGCTGTCCATTACCATGCTCGATAGTTGGTATGAAGTGTTTTTGCTGACATGCCATGTTTGGTTTTCTCCAAATGTGGTGTTGTGCATTATGGCCAAACATCTCCACTTTGGTTTGTTCTGTTAAAATGACATTGTTTCAAAATGTTGTCGTTTGTTTAGGTGCAACTTTGCAGACCTAAGCCATGCTACCACATTCTTCTTAGAGAGAAGAGGCTTTCTCCTGGCCAAACTTCCCAACAGACCATACTTCTTCAGTCCTTTTCCAATTGTACTGTTATGAGCTGTCCCACAAATGAGTCCATCAGAGGGACAGCTCAGGTTGAGATGTTTGGAGACCAAGTCAGAGAGGCAAGGCTGAGATGGTATGAACATGTTCAGAGGAGGGATAGTAGCTATATTGGACAGTGTTGAAGGTGGAGCTGCCAAGCAGGAGAAGAGGAAGACCACAGAGAAGATTCATGCATTTAGTGTCATTCAAGGTTTTTTCAACTTCTCAACTATCTGTGAGAATTTTTTTTCTAAAATTCACTATGATTCATAACAATTTCAGAGTCCTAAACCCCCTCAATGTGGTGCACATCCCTCTACTTTAGAGAGAATTAATGTTTGAAACTACAAAGGGACAGGAAATGAGCTCATTTTGGCTAAAGATCCATCAACATACCTTTGACCCACTCCCAGAAACATATGAAATGCATCAAAAACTTAAAATAAACCTCCAAACACTGAACCGTTTCTTCATGATGATTGTGTTACAGTCTCAGTGACCGAGTTGGAAGCTGTGCGTGAGGGCCATCAGTCTGAGGTCCTGCTAAGCATTGCTGAGGAGTTCCCCGCTGACCTCTGCTTCACCTTGGTGTTTCACGGCCGCCAAGGCAATTTGGACCTCGTGGCTGAGTCAGCAGAAGAGGCCCAGGCCTGGATCCAGGGGGTGCGCAAGCTGATTCACAAAGCTGAAACAATGGACGAGAAAGAGAGGCTGGACCAGTATCCTTTAATTCTGAATTCAGGAAAAACAGGATTGTTGATTCTGGTGTTGGCTGAGATGAGATACTGGGCAAACTACTTGGAGCTTTCTCTAAACAAATCTCCAAGCTGTCTGCTTCTAACCATTTTTTTCTTTCACTTTGAAGTTGGTGGGATATTTTATAACTTTGAACTTTGAAATTTTGTTCTGCCACTGCCGGACTTTTCCTCAGCCTGTTCTCAGGTGGGTCAGGGACTGGTTTCAGAAGGCCGACAAAAACAAAGATGGGAAGATGAACTTCAAAGAAGTGAAGAAGCTGCTGAAGATGATGAATGTCGACATGAATGAAGAGCATGCTTTCAGTCTCTTTACGGTAAGCCTTTAATCTAAAGATCAAGAATACAAAGGAACATGTGATGAATCTGAGCTCTGATTTTGGTTATTGAGTTGGGATGGGGAATTGGTGAAATAAGAAATTTGCTCTAAACCAGCTAAAAATAAGTTGAGAATTCAGCGAGTTATTGTTTTGATTATAGGTAGACATCCAGCCTCTACAAGCATGCATTAGTAACAATGTGAGAAGATACCTGTTATATACCAGAAAATAGCAGATAATCCTCTTTTTGGTGCCGATATTGGAGGTTTCTTAATACAAGTATATTTGACTGCAATAGAGGCGGGTTATTTCTCCGCAAGTTCAACTCTCATCGAAAACTCAAGAGAGCCGTTCTCACCACAATGCTGGTGTCCAGGAACTTCTCAGCATGCAGAAGTTTACTCAACAGTAAGTCAGATTCCACTGCATGATGTAAAGCACATTGCATGGAACAGCACAGGCAAGGGCTCCTCACAGTCCTCCTTGCCTGCCATTCCACTAGGGAGCAGCACTGTTGCTGCTAAAAGCAACACTAAGCAGACTCATAAACAAGAGATCATCAAGATTATGGAGCAGTTGACTGAAGCAATCAACATTGTGTTTTTGCCATATTTTGGCAAAATGTATATATGTCATCATATATAACTGACAGAAAATTCTTCATCCCTTGTGGAGATCAGGTTTTACCTCGTGACAGTCTCTGTGGTGTTCCACAGGGCAGCTGTCTTGGTCCATTACTGTTTTCATTATACACTGCTCAGAAAAATTTATGGGACACTTTGAACACATCAGACCTCAATGGGAAATAATCATGCTGGAAATCTATACTGATATGGACTGAGTAATGTGTTAGGAACAAAAGGATGTCACATCATTTGATGGAAATTAAAATTATCAAACTACAGAGGGCTGAATTCAAAGTAAAAAATCAAAGTGATAAACAGAATTTTCTTTTCCTTTCTTCTCCTCAGATGGCTGATGAGTCAGAGTGTGACTCTTTGGAAATCGACCAGTTTGTCAAGTTCTATAAGATGCTAACACAGAGGGATGAAGTGTGGAAGGTGTTCCAGGACTACTCTGGAGATGGAGAGAAGCTGATGTTGGAGGAGCTGGAAAAATTCCTGACGATGGAGCAGCAGGAGGGCGAGCAGAGTGCCCAGCACGCCAAGGAGCTCATCGACCGCTATGAGCCCTCTGAGATGGGTAACGGGCTGACAGCGGAGCATCCTCTGAAATACAGCCCCACACAGGAACACTGTTTTAGTGTATTTATTGTAAATAAGACCAGAAAAAATAAGACCAGAAAGCGTTAAGGAGGTATGTAGGTTGCTTCAGGCCTGATATTTTCTGGGTTTGTGGTTACATTTTTATAGGTTTGACAGCTCCACGCATCAGCAGTACAGTTTGGTGCTTAATTACATCAAAACAAGACTTTTGCAAGCTGATACTGGGTTTAAATACAGAGGAGATAAAGCAACATTTACACTGGAATATGTGCAGCTGTATTCTCCGTCTTCACTTTGTATTTGAACAGCAGCATTGCTGAGTCTGCAGCCACAATAGTTTAGGCCCAGCTATAATTTAAAGCTAAACACAGACTGCAGTATGCTCACTAGCTGTTTAGGAGGTACATCTGACACTTACGGTTTTGTGTTTTAGTGTGCTGTAAGTCAAATGAATACTAAAGTGTGAACTTCTTGCACCTCACTGTGTGTTACTTTAGGCGGTTGTAACTAGTGAATTTCTCCACTGTGAGATCAATAAAGTTCTATTCTATTCTATTCTATTCTATTCTATGAAAAGTGGGTGATGAGAATCTAAGTAATGTTGAGAGATCGTGAAAGGAAAGGCAGTTTTATTTGTGAAGCACCATTACTACACAGAGGCAGGTTACAGAAAAAATAAGAGCACATATAAAAGTCAAAAAAATGCAGACACAGAAGGTCTGTAAGGCTCTGTCTGCTGCTCCTTGTATTTTTCCAAAGGGTCACGACAGCAGATGAAGCTGCTTCAGTAATTTGGCATAAATACAGTGAAAATTAGAATAAAGAGACCACAAATAATATAACTAAAAAAATACAAAATTAAATCAATTGATAGAAAAGGTAATTAGTGAAAAATTCAAATTCAAATTATTTTAAGTCATTATAATCAAAATAAAAATATAATGAAGATGCAGAATCATAAAAGCAAATACAAGCATTTCATTTTCTTGTAAAAATAAAACTTTTAAAAAACTGATGAAAGGAACACAAATTTTCAAGTTTTATAATAAAACGAAAATTAAACAAGAAAAGAAAAATTAAAAATGAGACAAAAGTGAAAGCATTAAAAAAATCTAATAAAAACATTTAAATCATAATTATTGAAAAATAAAAAACAAAATCATCCAGAAAATATAGTTAAAATATTATAAAATAATAATTAAAAACAAGAAAAATTGAAAGAAGAGAATAAAAAATGCATAATTTTAAAAATATACGTAAATAAAAAAAATAACAGAAATAAAAATGACAAGGGGAAAGTTTACAGTACATAAATACAGAGATTTAAATAATAAGTGTGGGTATTTAAAAAATGAAAAACAAGAAATAAATGAAAGAATAACAACATAAATGCATTTAAATTGTAATAATAAAAATTAAAACAGTAAAATTTCAATAAATACAAAAATTTAGACTTTAAACAAATAATAAAAATTCAAAAAATGTAGGAATACCACAGAAAAGCATATGAAAATATTTAAATCATGTTATTTACAATAAAAAACAAGATAAGAATCAGAATCAGAATACTTTATTATTTCCAAAGGGGATTTAAAATAATTATTAAATATGATTAAAAAGAAGTATAACAATGTATAATTATAAATGTGCTTTATAAACAAGTTTCAAATATTAAGAGCTTGGAAATAAAGTATCCTGCAGCAATTTCTGCTGTTTGTAGATGAGCTAAATAGGACAAACCATAATAAACAGATTTTTGTACCACAGAAATTATATTTATACGTAAATACATTCAGTGCTTAATGCAGTCTTGCTTATTGTCACCGATTAATGCCAAAACTGCTGTATGTTTCCAATAACATACCCTTTTTTATTTTATTTACCTTTTTATTATTTGTAGTTTAGGTAATATTAGTGCTCTGTTGCCAACTCCGTCTGTCTTATAACCTTTGTGCAGCCAAGAAGCAAGGCGCCATGTCCTTAGACGGCTTCCAGATGTACCTGTGCTCCCAGGAGGGCTCCATATTCAAACCTGAGCATCAAGAGCTTTACCAGGACATGAGCCAGCCACTCAGCCACTATTTCATCTCCTCCTCACACAACACCTACCTTCTGGAGGACCAACTGCGGGGACATAGCAGCCTGGAGGCCTACATCCAGTAGGGATACAATCCACAGAGATTACACAGGAAAAAGTCTTTGCAAACTATTTGGAAGTAGCTGGATAGCAAGACAAGAAAGCAGATACCAGTAAAGGATGTAAAAAGTCAGTGGTGCTGTCTGTCTGTCTGTCTGTGTGCAGCACTGTAAACAGCAATGAAAGAGCACGACCCAGGCTTTAGGCCTTTTAAATGTAAATGAAAATGATGTGAGCTAAACAAATGCATTCATTTCCAGCAGTTTCTGGCAGAGGCCAGCGTAGACTTAACAGCCTGTAAACAGTTATTAACTGATGGGACTCAGTGAGGTTTGCAGATCAGGTGATGACCACAGACTGCAACTAAGACACATGTAACCAACATGACTTCCCTTACTGGTTTCTGGTCTATGGGTTCGTAAGCTGCAGCTGTAATCTGCAAAAAGACAACTTTTTATCAAAATACTAATATTTAACTCACCAAAACTGAAGCCCAGACTTCTAAGATGGGCGGTTGACTTTGTCAGTCTGAGAATTGCATTAAAGCTGCTCCAAAGGGCACTAACAGCTCAAACATGATGGTGAGGTCCACCTGCCCAATCAAAGTGGTCCACACCCCTAACATTAAGCCTCGATAATATTAAAACAAATGAGTTAGAAATTAGCTATATAAATCAAAACTTTTTTTTCTTTTTGTAACAGACAAAAAACACGTTTTTTCTCTTTTAAAGTTGGACATGTTAACACTGGAGTCTATGGGGACTGACTCACTTTTGGAGACAGCCTCAAGTGGCCACTAGCAGAACTGCAACCCTGGAGGTTGCTGTGTAGTAATGACTAAGATTTTTTTTTGTTATAGGAAAACAAAGTATTTAAAGGAAGTGTAATGCTGGGGTGTTATTTTATGCATTCAGTTGAAAGAAAGCAATACAAACAATGGCTCTGTGTGTGTGTGTGTGTGTGTGTGTGTGTGTGTGTGTGTGTGTGTGTGTGTGTGTGTGTGTGTGTTTGTGTGTGTGTGTGTAGGGCTCTGAAGAGAGGCTGTCGCTGTGTAGAGGTAGACTGCTGGGACGGCAGCGATGGAGAGCCTATTGTGTATCATGGTCACACTTTGACTTCAAAAATCCTCTTCAGAGACGTCATTTCAACGCTTAAAGAATACGCCTTCAAGGTGAACAGCCTATAAAGCACTGAGTCACCCAAATGCATCTATTTCATCCACTTGCCTCTAATGGTGTTCTGCTATCTGTCCCACTGATCAAATTTCCAGTGACAAACTGTGCTGTGCAAAAGTCTTGAGCCACCCCTCATTTCTTTCTATGTCCCTTCCAAGGAGGTGGACTTTCATGCCACTTTTAAAGCGATAGTTCTCTGGGCTTTCTGAAGGTCTTTCAAAGTGTTTCTTTGGACATTGGCTGATTTTTCACTCATTTTCAGTCCAGTCCTTGTATCTGAAGATTTTCAAAGGATTTTTGTTTAAGCCACTTAGCACTGACCTATGAATCATTCAAGCATAAAAAAGGCACCAAACACAAGGGATGAACCAGCGTTGTGGTTCATCAGACAACTTAGCAAAGAAACAGTTTTAAACTGGAGCTTTAGACTCTTTGCTCCTAGCAGCCTGTCAAAAAAATCATTTGTTCCTGATTCTTTAGTCAAATCTATGATAAATGCCAAAGATAACACAGTTTCACGGGCATAAAATTGTATTTTTGCACCAACAAGCTGATTCCCAACAAACTATTAACCAAAAACTTGTCATATTTCGGCATGATGTGCAGTGTTTTGACAAAACTGGACAAGTACAGGACAAAAGAAAAAGTGGCAGACCTAAGTCTTAAGAAGGCTACAGCACCAGTCTTCAGCCATCCCTTATTTCTTCATATTTTAATTTTCTTGTCATTTTTAAAGTGGTCTTGAGCAGAAGTTCTCCAGGCTTTCTGAAGGTCTTTCAAAGTGTTTCTTTGGACATTGGTGGCTTTTTCACTCATTTTCAGTCCAGTCCTTGTATCTGACCATTTTCATAGGAATGTTTGTTAAGCCACTTAACGCTGACCTATGAACAATATCTGAAAGTCATGCTCTTATAAGAAATAGGAGTAAAATCAAGCAAAGACTTGACACTTCAGTTGATCCATCTACTGTTCGCCAAAACCTCATCAGAAATGATCTCAGTGGAAGGGATGCTGTCAAGAAGCCATTCTTAAGGAAAGAGGGAGAAAAGACTGAGGTATGAAAAATTACACAAGAACTGGACTAAAAATCAGTGGCAACAGGTCTCATGGAGTGATGAATCCAAATTTGAAATTTAGTCCCTATAAGATCAAGTTATTGTGTTCTGCTGATTGTCTGGAACAACTGGGACACTACTAATGAAACCACAAATGAAAACTAATTAAGTTCCATTAACTTCTAATGTTTTGGAGTGGGCCGCACAAATCTCAGTGGAAGATCTGAAAATCCTGACAAATTAATCCCAAACAATCCGCACAGACAGCAATGGAAAAAATGTGTTTCTGCAGATATAATTTACAGGACGATCTGCATGCCCAGAAAAGTGTACAGCTCTGGAATCAAATCTACCCCTGCTGAGTGACCCACATGGAAAACAACCACCGACTTCCCGTTTCTTCTACTCAAACTTTCCTGCACAGCTTCACAGGAAGATGTGATGAAGAGGCTGTTTCAGAGGAATGTGGAAACTTATGCTTAAAGGAAACTCGGAGCAGTGGTGTCAGAATTCAGGGCAATGACATTTGCCACTGGGTTTAGTAAAAGTGGCAAAAAAAGACAAAGAGAATATCGCTTCTTTGTAAGTGTGTTGTTTCTCACATGTTTGATAGGCATCTGAGTTTCCGGTCATCCTGTCCCTGGAGAATCATTGTGGTGTGGAGCAGCAAACGGTCATGGCCCAGCACCTGCGTCAGATCCTGGGTGACATGCTTCTGGCCACCCTGCTGGATGGACAGGCCCCTCAACAGCTCCCTTCTCCACAGGTCAGAATCTGTTAGTTACTTCATATGTTATTCATTTGACCAAATGGGAATATCTTCTTCTTAATCAAAGTCATTTTCAAGATGCTTTGTCTGGAGGTAGATGAAATCCTGAAGTTATTGCCAATCATTCGCCAGAGGCATAAGAGCATTGATAGACTTTGACGTAATGGGCCTCTGAAGAAGTAAACGGAGGGATAGAGGGCCAGAGTGCAGGATTTATTTCAGAAGCAGCAGAAATCAAATCCTGAGCTCGAGACTCCAGGGCCAGTAACCAAACCACTAATCTTGCATTTAGGAGTGGAGTGCTTTTTCAGCCTAAACTACAGCTCCTGAGATATATGTGCCTGTGAGTGCTGCTTTTTCTGCTGGTTTCCAGCTCTATATTTGTTTGCTTGGACTCTGCAACCAGTAGTAGCTTTGCATGATTCACAGTTCAAAATAATCCATATTGATCTTGCATGGGTCTTGGTTGCAGCCTCTCAGTTCCTATGTATGAAACAAGCCATATTAGCCCCACATAACATGGCGGCAAACAATATGCCTGAAATAAACCTCTTGAGATCATCTTCACCTTCTCCTTGTTGTGTTTAAAGATTCCATTGTACACCTTGTTACTTTTATTTTGAAGGTTCATTTTCTCGTGTGTCTTCTTGTATTTTTATTTCCTGCCATCGTTTCCCGTCTCTCCTCTCTTGATCTAAGGTCTAATGATCTGTTTTTCTTAGGAAGGTTCCAAACTACACTATATGGACAAACGTATGGGGCCGCCTTTGCATTACACCTACAGGAGCTTTTATGACATCCCATTCTAGATCCATAGACATTAATATGGAGTTGGTTCCCCCCTTTGCAGCTAGAACAGCTTCCACTCTTCTGGGAAGGCTTTCTAGAACATTTTGGAGCGTGTCTGTGGGAATTTTTGCCCATTCATCCAGAAGAGCATTTGCGGGGTCAGAATCAGAATCAGAATACTTTATTAATCCCAGAGGGTGAAACTACTCAGACACTGATGTTGGATGAGAGGGCCTTGTTCTGTTTGAGTTCGTCCCTTTGTGGAGCTTGCTTTGTGCACTGGGGCACAGTCATGCTCAAGCAGAAAAATGCCTTCCCCAAACTGTTCCCACAAAGCTCACAGCTCATGTTGAGAAGTTTGGAGACAAAGTCAGAGAGGCAAGGCTGAGATGGTTTGGACATGTTCAGAGGAGGGATAGTGGATATATTGGACAAAGGATGTTGAAGATGGAGCTGCCAGGCAGGAGGAGAAGAGGAAGACCACAGAGAAGATTCATGGATGTAGTGAAGGAGGACATGCAGAGGGTTGGTGTGAGGGAAGAGGATGCAAGGGATAGGGTGAGATGGCGGCAGATGATCCGCTGTGGCGACCCCTAACGGGAACAGCCGAAAGAAGAAGAAGAAGAAGAAGAATACTCTAGCCTCAGTTCCCATTTCTTAGTTCTAGCCTCTATTTGTGTCTTTTGTTAGAGTTCACCTCATCGTGTTTTCTGGAGTCCTGCGTTTGGGTCCCCAACATTCACGCGATAATCCTGCCACCTCTTTTAACAAACAAACAAACGAGCAACTTTATTTGTCCCCAGATGGGGAAATTCAAATCAAATCACCGACACTCTAACAGATCGAATACACACACAATTTATACATGCAGCATGCAGTGACGGAGGTCGCTGAATGAGGTGTTTCCATTACAGGCGCCAATAAGCAATGGGGGACGGGGGGGGGGGGGGGGCCTTGCCCAAGGGCCCC
>VUQH01059045.1:0-10383 GCA_015106775.1 Etroplus canarensis
CTTCTGTCACAAAGCACCCCTGACACTCATCTCCACCCACTCCACCCTGCCTGCATTCTCTTCTTCACCTCTCTTGTACATTATCCGTTGCTTTAAATAGATCCCAGGCATTTAAACTCATCCACCTGCCTCCCTCTCATTTATGCACATGTACTCTGTCTTGCTACTACTGACTTTCATTCCTCTCCTCTCCAGTGCATACCTCCACATCTCCAGGCTCCCCTCCACCTCCTCCTTACTCTCACTACAGATCACAATGTCATCTGCGAAAATCACAATCCAAGGGGACTCCTGCCTGACCTCATCTGTCAATCTGTCCATCACCATTGCAAACAAGAAGGGGCTCAGAGCTGATCCCTGATGTAATCCCACCCTCACCTTGAACCCATCCGTCACTCCTACTGCACACCTCATCGCTGTTTCACTGGCCACATACATGTCCTGCACCACCTTCACATACTTCTCTGCCACTCCTCATTTCCTCATACAATTCCTCCGTTCCTTTCTTGGCACCCAATCATATGCTTTATCAAGATCCACAAAGACACAGTGCAACTCCTTCTGACCTTCTCTATACTTCTCCATCAGCACTCTCAAAGCAAACAATTATTCTGTAAGCACTCTTTCTCAGCATGATGCAAAAACTGGTTAAATCCTGGGCCAGTATTTAGTGACTGATATAAGTAGGAACAAACACAGTGGAGATGCTCTACTTATCTTTCACCGGCATGAGGCATCTGTTTGTTATATGATGTATGGTACACACATGATACTATAGTCATATAGATACATACTGTCTTGTGACCTTAGAGGAACATAAATCCTCTGTTGAATAAAAATGAGGACATTCATAGCATCTGCTGCAGCCTGGTCTCTGCTAAAGATGTGTGATGCAAAAGATGGTCAGTATTTAATTTTTGTTGTAAAACTTCATGTTGGAGAAAGAAACAAAGAAGACACAACAAAACTTTATTTTTCATTGATGAACACAGTAAGGATCTGAAATTCCTGATATCAAATATAATTTGCCTCCACAGACCAGAGTTGCCGGTATTGTGCATTATTCCATGTTAATTTATTTAACGTTTATCTAACCAGGAAGTCCCATTGAGCTCAAATCTTATTTGCAATGGAGACCTGGTACATCAAAAAGCAGCTGTTTAGATGAGTGTAGCTGGTAACTATTGGAACTAAGAGAAAGAAGGGTATAAAGGTAAAATGGAAGTTTACCCAGTATCACTTTATAGACAAAAACATATCAGTGCCATATTCTTGAATTGGTCAGTGATGGCCAACCCACCAAATGACAAAAGATTCAGAGATGAGTAATGCACTGTAGAACTGAATCAAGACTGTGCATAACTGAGAAGCTAGTGTGCATATACAGTGTATCACCATAATCACTCACAGGCAGAAAATGGCTTCCACAAGTCATTTCTTGGAGTAAAAAGTAAAACAGGAGATATTCCAAAAATAAAGAGCAATCTACACTTTGAGCTTCCTAACAAAATTAGCAGTGTATACATTAAAAAGAAGCTTGTTCACTATCCATATACTTGTATGCACATACCCTTTCAGTAAATACACCAGCATTTGTAATAATGCTAAAATCATCCAACACACACCTACAATAACCTGAACACATATAGGCTCATATTTTGACACAGTCAACTACTTGCACATCCAGCCAACAAGACAGAACATTATAAATCATCTGGTGATGTGTTTCTATCTTCCTCAAACTTAAGTTTAATATATATTCTCCTCTTATCATATTTTCACTCAAGTGTTGAGGGCTGTTCGGTTTGTTAATGTACAACTAGGATCCCCTGCTAATAAATATCTAGCTGTGGTACTGACCAAGCAGTGTCAAGCAAAGAATGTCATGTGTAGCTGGGAACAAAAAAAGACAGCTGAGAGTAAACTAGCAAACCAAGAAGTTTCATCCTTAAAAACAATGAGCTGAAACATTATTAAGAGCAGCTCTAAGCACTACTACTTATTTCTCAGTTATTGCAGGCTTAGGCAAAAATTAGAATCAGAATACTTTATTAATCTCTGGGGGGGAAAAAGACAACAGAAAGTCAATAAACTTGAATTTTTTTCATAAAAATATTGATATTCTGACTCATTCTTAATTTAGTATTAGAAAATGGACTGGTACTTATATAGAGCTTTTCTACTCTAAGAGAGCACTCAAAGCGCTTTTTACTGTAAGTCATATTCAGCCATTCACGCAGTGTTTCATTCTATGATGAACAGAACGGGGATAATTTGGGGTTCAGTATCTCGCTAAAGGACTCTTTATGTGGACTGATGGGTGGACAGCTTGTTTTTCCTCCTGAAGCACAGCCACCCACAGTCTCTTCATACTTCAATAATCAGTATTAATTTATGGGTTTTGTCTCTAGTTAAAACTTCAAACTCTAAACAAATGATTTGTTTATTGCGACACCAAGTTTTACTTGGTCTTTCATTGTCATTACAATAAAATTACGAACTTTGTTCTGCAACACAGAAAGAGCAGATTGTATAAACAATACTTTAACATTTCCTGTTTCCCTGATTCTGGTTTCAGTCTGGCTGACTGAATGTTTTGTGGTTTTAAATCAGGATGCATCAGCAAAACAAAATTATCCTGAATTAACTAGTAGTTTCCCTCAAGGACAGCCACATTCAGACGATTGCAAAGCAGCAAGATACCCACGCTGAAAGGTGGAAATTCCATAATGTTGATTCACACTTTACAAATATCTGTAACTCAGTCAGTTGATTTAACTTTCAACAAGGTTTCACCAATGTTAAACATGCAACTCTGACTGACGTACAAGCCAACTACTCCGCTTTTGCTGGACGTCTCTCCTCAACAGAAACTTGAGTCTTAGCGTGTGCCTGCCAGCTGAGGGAGGCTGTGTCTTCAAGTAAGGCTTCCAGGTCCTGCAGTGAAGGAATTAGGTCAGAAATGGATTATCCAAATTAATTACCTATTGGGAAAAAAGGCCTTGTGGCACCAAATAACATACTCAAAAATTATTTATTAAAATAAAATAAACTTATCGATATATACATAGTTTACATAAATTCATGTAATTTAGAGGGTTAGTGTCCATTAAAAAGCACAATGTCTAACTTAATTTTGTTGGATGGATATAAAAAAAAAGAACTTGCCTTAACAACAGGCTGCCTCTTCGATGCTGTGCCATCTCCATGTTGTTCATCCTGAGAGAGGTTCTCATTCCCTTTAAAAGATATAAAGCGTGGCAGAGAGGAGTCTGTGTCTTCAGATGACACCTCCAGGACCTACAGTGAAAGATTAACTTGTAGCAGCAAATAATACACTCATAAACCAATGTGTGTAAGATTTAGAATTTAGATGCTGAGACTTTAAACTACATGTCAACTGAAAAGCCAAACTGAAAATCCAAGAGCCCAGATCCAGAAGGGAACTACAGTTACTAACGTGCCTAGTCACACACTTAATTAATTGGGCTACCTAATTGAGCGGGTGATTAGAGGGAGTAGGGTAGACGTTAGGAGTAATTAGAGCCAGGCTAGTCCCTTAAAACCAGCTCAAAGTCCTCTGGGAATCTGGTTGGATGGACCCCCAGCAGATTCAAAAGGACCCTTGGAAAGAAGAGCTGAAGAAGACAGTCCAATATAGAGCTGTGTCTTAAACTGGGATCTGATACCCTCTTTCAGTTCTGAGTTTTAATATTAAAAATAACATGGTCCTTAGAAGGTTCTAAAACTAAATACAACAGATGAACACAACCACATGACATAACACTGTGTCATTATTTATTCAAAACAAAAGAAGCCAAAATGCAGAAGCAATGTGTGAAAAACTAAGTACTTCCCATGATTCAATAGCCTGTAGAACCAGTTTTATCAGCAATAACTTGAAGCAATTCTTTTCTGTATCAGTCTCTCACATCACTGTGAAGGAATTTTGGCCTACTCTTCTATACAAAGTTTCTTGAGTTTATTGAAATTTGCGGGCATTCATTTATATACAACTCTCTTAAGACTGCAATACCGCATTTTAATCAAGCTGAAGACTGGGTTTTACAGTAAAAAAAAAAAAAAAAATTAAGGTGTTGCAATGGCCCAGTCAGCTATTCTGATACAGATTTGCTGGTGTGCCAAACTTCAGCTGTCAGACCGATGGCCTCACATTTGAACATAGAATGTTTTGGTTATACCAGAGAGTTCATTGGGTATGAGGTGCCCATGTCCTGTGGTTGCAAAGCAAGGCCAAATCATCAGCCCTCTACCACCATGCTTGACAGTGAGTCCAAAGAATATTGATCCAGAAGTCTTGTGGTTAGTTCAAACACAACTTTGCAAACCTAAGCTGTGCTTCCATGATCTTTAAAGAGAAGAGGCAACCCTCCAAAACAAACTATACTTGTTCAGTCTTTTCTCAGTTTTACTGTCATGAACTTTGTCATTTGACATGCTAACTGAGGCCTGGAGAGTCTGATATTTTTGTAGTTTCTTACCTTGAGGTGAACTTGCTGGGACGTCATTTCCTGGGAAGACTAGCAACTCCTTTGAAAGTTATCAGCCTATGAATAATCTTTCTCTGCCATTATAGTGGTGGTCAAACTTGCTGACGATCAATTAATGAAGTATATTTGATTAGCAGCACCTAGATGATACCTATCCTCTTACTTCCTGTTGAAGCACTTACGGTGTACTTAAGTTTTTCCATACATGGGTTTTGCATTTTGGCTTAGTTTTTCTTAAATGAATAACGACATGATGTAATGTGTCACGTGTTTTTGTTCATCACATGTTGTTAACTGATTTTAAGATATGCAAAGGACTAGATGATTTTTCTATATGACTACATGTCATTAAAACAAAATGTACTCATTAAATAGTTAATAAATTATGTAGAGTGAAAATTCACCATAGCACAAGTGCATACATAGTGCTGAAGCATTAAACATTGTAACATTGTAATTTAGAAGGTAAGTCTCTACGAAAAATTAAAATTACAGTTGTATTTCTAGTTTAATTTTATTTTATGCATATTAAAAAATAACTCACCTCGCCAACAGGCTGCCTTCCTGTTTGCTGAGATCGGGCTGCTGCAACATCCCCATCTGGTTCATCTTGAGAAAGGTTCTTATTCCCATCTGATGGCTTATTTTTTAATTGAGGTGAATCTGACTGAGCAGGTTTTGGTTCAGATTTGGTTTTGTTTGCACCAACAGTGCTTCCACTTGCTCCTTGTAAAAGTTCTTGTTTTTCCTGCTGGTTTTCTGAATTTGACTCAGCAGAGAGATTATGCTCTGGCTCAGGAACTACCTCACGCTGCTCAGCATCAGTCTCATCCTCATGGCTATTGATAGTTCTTAGTGTCTCTATAACCTCTTGCCCTGGATCTTCCTGGGGCCCCCTGGATCTCCTCTGAGACTCTCCATGTTTCTGTAATCTGGCTTCATCTGCTCCATACCTTGGGGCATGCTGCTGTGCAGGTGTGTCCCCTCCTGCAAAAGGATCACAGTCATCAACCCTCATTCGAGGTTGCGGTTGCTCCAGCTCAGGTGGTGGACTGCTTCGGGGATGACGTAGAAATGCCATGACAGCATGCTGAAAGGCTGTCTGCACACTTCCATACATGTACATCTGTAGAACAGTCAAACACATATCTCAGCACTGATATACAGGATCTGGTTTTACTAATTCGAATGAGTGTCAGTGATGATTTATAAAAAAATCTTTACCACAGTGGCAACAATGAAGAGGAATGGGATAAGCAGGGTAACTGGTAGAGCTTCAAGGTGCGTGCGAAGAAACTCACTGATTCCCTGTCCAAAGTGCTTCAGCGGCTCTGTGATGAAGGTTGTGATGGTAACTGAGATTGCCTAAATAGAGAGGGATGTCCAGGATTGAATTTTTAAGTACAAATAGAAAGTTAAAACTAAAGAAATACATTTTAAGATTAAGGTTTGCATGGAAAATATATATAGCAGATAATTGTATTTGTTAACTTATTTGACAAGTTTCTAATAGAATGCAATCTATAACCTGGGCAAACACTGAAAAGCGACAAACAAACATCTACATTACAGTTTAGGAAGACTCAAGTTTGCAAGTGAAAGAAAAATAGTTAGAAAAAGAAGTAGTTAAAAACTGGCTAATGTATATGGCAACTTCTTTGATAAGTTCCTGATACTGGATGAATCTTTGCAGACCTACATTATAACTCAAATACTTTTAATACCAAAAAAATCCTCAATGCTTCATTTAATTTACATGACTATGTTCTGCTGAGTGCTGGTCATCTTGATTATTACAGTCACAAAGCATGCTCATGCAGGCTAGGTCTCAGTTGTGCATTTGCCTTTAAAAAATTTTGTTTATCTAGTCCAAAATACTTGAAATCATTGTCCTGCCTTCTCCAGTCAATTTCCTGCCCAATGGTAAACACAACTCTGAGTTGTGAGCTGAAGTTGAAAATTTACCTAAAGACAATGCTACTTTTTTCAACTCAGCCTGTTATACAGGAGTAGAGGCTAAAATAAACATCTGACCACCTGTCGGTCCACAGCAACACCTTTCTAATAAGGTATGACATGACTAGGTAGTACCAATAATCTTTAATGATTTATCGGCCAGTGTCCATTCAGTATGTTTGCAGACAATGCACAGCAGTGCATAGTGCAAGCAAGTGAAGTAAGTCCATTGTTCAGCTGTGTCATCAGCTTATATTATTCTTCATCTTTGTTTTCTTATTCCTCATTTCACTGTGAAACATGACTGAAGGGAGGTGTAAGAGCTGCCATTCTGCAGCTGAAGTGCAGCAAGAGCTTTGCAGTTTAGAAAGTGTTTCAATGTATAGAAGATCAACTGTGCCATGAAGAAGCCCTGATACAGAGGAAATCATTTTGTAAAAAAATATACAACTGTAAAACTATCTGTAGTGTCATTAGTAAATTAAAATATGTAAAAAAAAAAAAACATAAATTAAACAGTCAAATTATTTATTAGATATCTTAAAAGCTAGCCTACATTGCACATTTTCTCTCCAAATGGCCAAAAATCCAGCTAATGCCACTATGACTAAAAATTGATTAAACATTGTATTGCTTAATTTTTCTGCATCAGATCAGGCAGAACTACAGGTCAGGATTTGTGCGACAGGTTCTACAGCATCAGTGCTCAATGATTTGGATTGAAAAGGATGTTATTAACTCTATAATTGTTTCAAGAAGAGGAGGTAAAAACATGTGCATTTTTTAACTTCTAATTTGAATATTTGATTAATCATAGAATGATAAAATAATCAATCAAGAAAATAATCGATTGCTGCAGCCTGAATACAATGTAATATATGACCTGAGCAAATGCACAAGAGACACACACGACCATAGTGACATACCTCTGTTGGCGGTACGAGTAGAATGGGGCTCACTAGGACAGCTTCATAGTATTGTTTACAAGGGCCATCTTGAAGAGTCCAAGTGCTTCTGAACCACTCTTCAGGAATACAAAGGGCCACTCTTAGGCAAAATAATCAACTAAACTGGATCAGAAAACTGCATTGCTATCATCATTAACTATTAAAGTAGCAAAAACTACTGTACAGCTAGACTGTACACCTCCACTGGTGTGGAGGCAGATAATAGAATCAAATACACCATAAAAGAAAAGCCCCTCACAAATGCTATCAATAAAAATCAACATAATAGGAACAACAGCTCAGAAACAAGTGAGATTTATTATTTACTTACTCTCCATCTCATTGCTGTGCAGTAAAAAGTTGTATTTCCAAATGATATTTGGTATCTGGTTTTGTTAAACAAGCTGAGCTCTAAAAAGGGGTGTTTTTCTCTGTTAATATTTTAAAGATATGAGGTTTTTACAAATTTACAGCATGCAATGTGTTTTCATGTTTCATGTTTATGTTTTCATACCTTTCAAACCATCACTCCAGTCAATTGTCACTCCAGTGCATTCTGCATTAATCATGCCCATCTTCACAATATTTTTTTGATGCTCAGCAAAGGCAATCTGAAAAAAAATTATGTTTTAAAATCATCTTATTTGTCGAACAAAATACTGAAACACAGCTAAACTGAAAACACTTGATCTGAAAGATCTCCCTCTCACCTTGTACTGATCAAACCACTCCCAGGAAACAATGATGAAGAAGCAGGGAGTAAACAGTCTTCCCAACTGCACAAACCAAGAGACCATTAACCCCAGCTGAGTGCAGATGATAGCTATTATGATCAGAACAAATACCCCGATCTGGATCAGAGAGAAGAGTACCAGTTACACAAAATGTAACTAATTGCATTTTAAGTGACATAGGTAAAAGCCACATTTGGTTAAAAAGTCAATATTTACATAGAAATAAGACTTCTGCAGACAAGATTTTTAAAGGGATCAGAAAAACCCTCGGGGCTTTATCCCACTCTGGCTGCAACCCAGAGGAGAAGGGCCGACTGCTGAGGAGGACACACTGAAACTCCTCAGTTCCTTCTAGAGGAGAAAGTAGAGTTGGGTACCCTGAGCAAACGCACGGACCACGGCTTGGGCAAAACCACTGTGCTGGGTTTTGGGCAAGGTTCTCACGGTGAGCTGAGACTAGAGATTGCTGAGCAGTACTCCGCATCCGCCTCCACAAACACCTCAGAGACTAACCATCAGCAGTCAGAAGAGCCCATGGGGAGTGAAATAGGTGCATAACTGCAATTCAACGCATTGAAATAAGATGCTGCAAAACTCACCTTTATAGGAAATTCTGATGTATCTGATCAGCATATGTGCATGTGAAAGAATATTTTTTAGGTCGCACCGACCCACTGAAATTTGATTGGCCCCACATTCCCTATTATTTAACTATGTCACTTTGCAAACTGTAAAAGTAAACATATTTTTATAGTATTCAACTTTGTAAATAATGTTACATTTGAACTTTATACATACATGTTTATATAACTAATTTCCATTTTCCTGCCTTCAAATTTATATTTATTTATAGATAACTGAGCATCTGTAACAATACTTCATATTCACTCACTTCTGTTTCATTTATATCTAACTGTGTGACTGTAAATACTTTAATTCTCCCCCTACTGCCATGCTGTGTATATACTTATACACATAGAGTTTATATATTTATCTTTTATATATAAAGGGATAAATCCCCACGAGTTGTAAAAGTACTGCAACCACCAACTTGTTTCTGTAGGTCAGCCACTTGTTGCTTATAGGACGTCAGCTCAGCGTGGCAGGAGTCCTGCGAAGCAAACACAAACTAAATATAACAGCAGGATATCATCAGGAGGGCCATCAAACATAGCTGATTCAAGGTAATGAAAAAATATATATATCCCAACCTCTGCAGGTTTCCTCATCGTTTTAGTGGTTGAGTCGTAGTTGAGCATATCATAAGGATTTAGCCAGCCGCTTTCTGCCTGCTGACCCACGGCAGTGAGCCACAGGCTGCATATCAGGGCAACAATGACCATCCTGACCGGGACAGGAACGTATTTTCCCAGTGTTAGCTCCCTGGGTCCCTGGAAAGTGAAAGCAAGTTCACGGGAACAACTTTAGGCAGCTACGTTAGTAAAATCTAAAGCTGAACTAGACAAAAACTTCAGACTCACCGACTCAAACTTGGCTTTATAGGTTTTCTGACCGGTTTAGTCTTCGGTCATATTTTAGCTTCAAATGAACAAAAAAACATACTGTATAACCACGATATGCAACTAAAGCAAAAAGTAGTGCTGAGCGGACGGATCCAAGTGGTGTGTGTGTAGTCACGTGACACCTGCAGGCACAGGAGCCAAGGGAAATACGCTATATTTATACATTCTGTGTTTGGAATACGTTAAATTAATTATTATATTGGAACTAAAATATTACTCAAACCTGGAATATGAAAATGACTGAGTAATCATTTGTGTTGCCTGTGAAAAAGACAGGATGGAACGGTTGAGAATAGTTTGTGCTTTGAACTATTACGTATTTGCACCTTGCTTTATTTTTTCTTGACAGATAATAGTGTGCACTTTGTTCATAAAAAGCAGAGAAATATCATGAAAAGGAGACATTTTATTCAGTCAAAAAGTCTAAAAGAAAAACATTTAAAGTTTAAACACTGTCTATTAAAATTTCTGTGCAATTTAAAAATAAACAATTGCATTGAACTGGATTAATGTGGTTTGTTATTATATTGTTGATTTTAAATAAAAACCAAGAATGTAAGTTCTAAAAAATGTATTTGTATTCCTTGGGGAAAATACAATGGAGCAGAGTATTTAAAGTAATAAGTTGAAAGTATCAGCATTGGTATCAGACCAATACCAAATTTTGCAGTATGGCACACCGCTACAACAAAGGCTCATGGGTAATGTAGTT
>VUQH01059048.1:0-12093 GCA_015106775.1 Etroplus canarensis
CCCCGTACCGAGGTGAATTCACATCAAACCGTTTGTAATTGGCCATCTATTATTGACGTGGACAGGCCTAAGCACTTGTCCAAAACAATGTGATAATCTATGTGTATGAATGTTGATTTCAGGCGCATATCTAACACAAAAATAATCAACAAGATTATAACGTGTCTCTCAGCATACAGAAACCAGTCCTGGCTGGTTATGTTGTCTTATAATTTTGAACAAACAAGGTCATAGCTTATACAGAGAGAACTTTGAACAAAAACATAGATTTGTACTCTAAGAAAATACATGATGTTCCAAAACAAGGTCGATTACGAAAGCACAGGATGGGTTTCAGAGTGTGAGAAACTCAGAGGAAAGATGCCTGATGTCCAACTCCAAAATTAATTCTAACAAATGTAGAGTTGCCCCCCCGTAACAGCTTCCACTCTTCTGAGAAGGCATTCAACATGATTTTGAAGTGTGTCTGTGGGAATTTTTGGCCATACATTCAGAAGATCATTTGTGAGGTCAGAAATTGATGTTGGAGAGGAGGGCCTGGCTCACAGTCTCTGTTCAAGTTCATTTTAAAGGTGTGCTGTTCATCCAAAAGTCAAGTTTTTCAAACCATATCTTTATGGACCTTGCTTTGGGCACTGGGACACAGTCATGCTGGAACAGAAAATGGCCTTCCTCAAACACTTACTACAAAGTTGGAAGCATTCAATTGTCTTGATAAGCTGAAGCATTAAGATTTCTTTTTACTGGAACTAGGGGACCCAGGCCAACTCCAGAAAAACAATCCCATAGTATAATTCCTCCTCCAAACTTTATGGTTGGCATAATACACTCAGGCAGGTAATGTTTTGCTAGCATTCACCAAACCCAGACTTGTGCAGATAGGTAAACATGATTCATCACTCCACAGAGAAAACATTTCCAAGCTTTACACCACTCTGTCCAATGCCTGGCATTATATTTGCTAGCATAAGGTTTGAATGCAGCTGCTCAGCCATGAAAGCCCATACCATGAAGCTCTTGGAACACAGTTTTTGTGCTACTGCTAATGCAAGCGGAGGTTATGTTATTAAGCCACCAGAGCACTGACGACTTTTATGCACTATATGCCTCAGCACTTGGCAACCCTGCTCTGTAACTTTATGTCAAGTGGAACAGGAATGAGGACCCAAATGCTTAACACAAGACTGGGGTAGAATAACAGAAAGTGAATCTTTTATTAAGGCAAAACAGAGTCCCAAACAGGAAGTCCAATACGTGAGCCAACAGGCAACTTGCTGGGGAGCAGACGGCAAAGGTGAAAACTGACAGGCAGACAAGCTCTCACACAAACAACTACATGACAACAACTAACACCATGACATAGGGCTAAGGGGAGAAGGGGCAATATATACAAAGACTGATTACAGATGGGAGACAACAGAGAGAGGGGCACAGGTGACAGCAATCAGGGAAGACTACAACTGGGAGTAAACTGAGGGGAAAGCCACAGGACACAGATGACTAACAAAGTAAAACAGGAAGAGCAAACAAAAAACACACAAGGAAATGAGAGACTGGGAGACAAAATAAGAAGAAACATTGGAGGGAAGATTAAAAAAATCATAAACTCAAACATAAGAGACCAGGTTCTAAATGGCACACAAAGGAGAAATAAACCCAACTAGAGGAAATTACTAAAACCTCTAAATACAACACGGCACAAAACAAGAACCTACAAGATGCAGAATACAAAACTCATGAATAATAACTATAAAATGTAAGGATGACCAAGCTAAAATACAAAGGTCCAAAACTATTAACACATAGTTCCCACAGACACATTTTTGGGTCACGTGACCTCCTTAGTGATGCCATCTTTGTTGGCAAGCGATACTTGTTTACACACACTGCTGTTTATCTCCCCCGCGAATTTTAAACTGTTTTGATGTCGTATTTGACTTTTGATCAAAATCATGGAAAGGCAAAAGGAAAAAGACTATGCAGAATCATTAGGTATGGTGGATAGAAAGAGATACAATTAGAAAATCGGCATAATATGTGTGGATCTATACTCATTAGCAAAGGAAAAGCTGAACCATGAAATTTCATCACTGCCACCAATTCAATACCATGACGAGAAAAGACATTTAATTGGTGGCAAACTGACATTGAACTGCCATTTATTACGTGCAATTCCCGTTGCATTCCCGGCATAGTCCCGGTATTGCCGATAATAGCGGGTCAAAACGGCATGATCGGGGGCAATGATGCCAAATGATATCAACATCAAAAGCGAATACATCGTGAGTGCATCCTGAATGCTGCGGCAATACGCCAGGGTCACAACGTGAGTGCTGGCCTTTTGCAGGGACTATAATGGCAATAGATCATCATGAACCCAGTTTTCAGCCGTTTCACACCGTTTTGTGCCGTTTTGATCGTGAACGCTAAATCAGCACAGATGGCCATAATCAGCGCTATTACGGCTCCAGTCGAATGGGGGTTGAATGGGGGTCTAAGATGTGTACCATTAGCTTGTGTTGGCACGCAGCTTTTATACCAGAGAGCAATTGCAGGTCTACAAGTCACTGGAGACATACAATCAGTTTGTTAATGGTTGGGTTGGCGATGTTTCCTCAAGTGTCCTGAATGCACAGCTGCCTGCAGCTTGGCTATAGCATTGGCGGGCACTCGTATGTTGTGACGTCATGTAGGAACTATGAATTGAACTAAGAATGAGCTCAAATCCACTGGCTGAGTTGCTGTGGTTCCTAGATTCTTCCACTTTGCACTGAAATGCCTAGAATTTGGCCAGTATGCCTCTGACTTAAATCTAACCCTGTGTGACCTTGATCTTTGACCCCACAATGTCGTAAATGTTATCAGCTCTTCTACTCATCACAGGTATTAAGCACACAAAGTTTGGAAAAGATCCAACAAACAAGTCAGCCCCTGTAGTGGTAAATTTTGTAAAGGACAGATAAATGGACACACCACAAAAATGGTATCAGTTCTTTTACCCACCACGGTGATCAACCATGCAAGCAATGGCAAGGATCCAGGAGCCCAATCAGCTCCTATGGTGGTAATGAGAATATTTTTACCACCCCCTGTGACTGTGATCTTTGACCTCATGATCTCTAAAACTTTCTCAGTTATTTTACCCTACCAGTATTGGTAATGATCCAGCATCACAGTCAGCTCCATCGGTGTCAACAATATTTTCATTGACAGTACCATGTGATCTTGACCTTTGACCCCACAACTTCAAAAATGTTACCAGGTCATTATAGGTATGAAAAACTAAAACTGTGGTAAAGATCCAACAAACAAGTCAGCTCCTGTAGTGGTAACAAGGTTTGTAATGGACAGACTGACTGATTTCATATACCTACACAATTGGACTGAATGGAAAAACCTGTATTCAGTGATAAAAGAGGTGTGGTCCAATACTTTTGTCAATTTTGTATTTATGATAATGAAAAACAACATAATACATAGCTTGGTTGAATCAAAAACTTGAGCGATTCCTCATATCATTTTGCTTGTACCAACTTTTACTAAGCTTTGCTTTGACTTAATATTACGAGGGAAATTTTGATTGCACAAAGTAATGGGTCCAGAAATAATGACACCATCTGTGTTCAGACTGATTGCCTGCAAGTTTTGCTTTACTGTGCAATTCTGTCTGACAAATCTCCCATGATCATGAAGACTTGATTATGTGACTAAAGGAGGAAGAGGTTGAAACAACTAGAATAACTATAGAAACTGCCCAGCAAGGGTAATGTTGTTGGAAAAGGAAAAGTAGACTTCTGGGTCCGCACCAATAAAAGTGAAAGAGTGACAGAAATTAAGAGTGAACCTCAAACAGGTATTTGCTTAATGAAGAGAGCTTCAGTCAGTCTAAAAATCACATTCAGTTGGGATTTTTTCTGCTAGATCATTGAGTAAAAAGAAGAAGGGTTTAAAGGGTTTATTTGTTTTGTTTTAACAGTGGAGCTGTATTTCTACAGCACAGGCCACACTTACTTCAGTTAGGCCATACATTTAGCTGATTTATAAATCCATACAAGATTAAGTACGAACACTTACATTCTCTCATTCCAGGTTCTATCACAGTCTACTGCCCTCCGGGTCATGGCCTGCCCCCTTTTCTTTCTCTCTCTCCCATTTTGCCCCTCTTTCTCTCTCCCTCTCTAATGGGTGTGGGTTGGGCATATTAACTATGTGTTTCAGTCTTCAGGTGTGGCAGGGCGGAGTTGTGATTGTACACGTGTTTCCCATTACCGCGCCAGCACTATTTAAACCTGCATTCCCTCGAGTCTTTGCTGGAGTGTTAGCTACTGCTAAGTGCAGTAAGACAGGCTGGCCTTCAGTTACACCCGAGCTCTGAGGAACCCTCCATGACCCAGCCTTGTGCTCAAACCAAGGATTCTGTTAAAGAGCCCTGGGTGCTACACGGATGGTCTACCCAGTGTCAAGGAAATCCAAGGAGAGTGACTTTGAACCCCGCTTTGTACATACACCTGAGCACCCAAGGATTCCACACCTTCCACCCCACCTCGTATATACACAGTGATTTTAAGAGGAAAGACTTTGCACAATGGTTCACCTTATTTTAAAATATACTTCTGTCTCTTAAAACTGTCCTTCTGAGTCCGCCTGCTTCTGGGTCCGCACCAATGAACGTGAGAGCTTCTCAATTAAAATAATTTTTCTCTCCTCTTTTTTTCATATTCTTTCATATTGTTGGGGCAAAAATACAAGATATTTTCACAATATTTCCAATAAAACAAAAAACTTAGTGTTTTTCCATAATGACAACATTGAATTTACCAATTCTGTTCATCTTAAGTCACATTTTTAGAATTTTAGTTTCTTCTGGTTTTTCATAGTGCCTTGCCTGTGTGTACATCACTTGTGTCAATTCAGGCCATTTTTAATATGTGTTGTTTATAGGTTAAACTTAATTTAATTTGAATCTAAAAACTGCCCACCAGAAACAATAAAATGTGCAATGCTATAATTGTCTTCACTGATCTCCTCAGTATCATCAGGACCATGTTTTTATCTGCTCAAACCCTTACTGCCTCACTTTATTAAATTCCCATAACAGGAGTGGTGCCATTTGTGTTAAATAAGACACAGCTTCGCTTCTATATTTCACTCATTCCTTATCGACTGAGAGCCAGTCAAGGCTGCTGTAGGGTTGAGACAGAGTTTCAGGCAGATGGAGAGGTTGTGAAAGAAGATAAGGTCTGCAGCTTGGGCTGAGTGATGAAATGACGGTGAAAGTGTGTGATTTTATTTTTTCTGCTCTTACAACAAATCATTATACAATCAGCAACTGTTGATTTCCTAAATATGAGCTATACCCAAAGTATTTCACAGTATTTTTGTCTGAGATGTTTTATGCAACAATGCATTTCTCAAAAAAAGATGATTTTTTTTTATATGAAATGACAAGAATCTCATATCACTTGTTTTTTGTTTTTTTTGTTTGTTTTTTTATTAAATTAGCTTAAGATCCAGGGTGCAATTGCTTTAAGTCATATTTGCTTATACCATCGACCAAATTTTAATATTTCCCTGGATATTTTACATATAGTAAATATATTTGATTGAATGTAGACAATTACATTTAAAAATTCTGCTGTGATGTAAACTGGTTGGCACTTACAGGGTGTGGTCATTAATAGGGCGGTGGTACTGCTCTCCATCATGAATGTTTTCCCCTTGGCCGGGTGACCAGCGAAATACGTGAATAGGGGACAAAGAGGGTTTGATAGTCTTCCAGCCACAAGTGTCACCTTCTTCAAAACTACATCTTTCCTTCACTGGAGAACGCAGAATGTAAAAAAATAAAGAAGTGCAGCAACAGAGAGAAGTAATAGCAAAAAAGTAAAACACCATAGAAATATGATAAGAAGGATAATATAATATCAAAAGCCTTATAAATGTTTTACCACAGTTCATTTCGTCTGATCCATCAGAGCAATCATGTCTGAAATCACACACTTGACTGAAGGGAACACACTCTCCATGTGTCCCACATGCAAATTCTCCACCAGGGCAGATGCTGGGTCGAACTGTTGTGGCCGGGTTGGTCACTGCTGGGATTGTGGTATTCACTGTGGGGAGCTCTCCTACAAAAAAGAAATAATAAAAAGAAAAAGACTGGAAACAACATTTCCTTAAAGAGTTCATCTTTTATGTTCTAATCACTTACCTTCGTAAGGATCACAATTGAGGAAGGAAAGGTCATCAATGGCAATGTCTCCTTTCAAATCATCTCCAATTGTACCTTCAATCAAAATCTGGGAAACAAAAAAATAGACATAATAACAAGCTTGTTTATCAAGGCTGCCCAAAATTTTTTAGTAGTAATAGTTGCTAACTGGTGTATATTTAGGAACCATTTCACAGTGAACTTTAAGTATCCAGTACACCAGCTGTGTCACTGTATTGACTTTTAAAACTTTCATATAACCTGGATCAATCATGCAAATTTCATATATCATTAATTGCAAAAGCCTTCTTTCTTTAAACCTGTTGAAACTACAACAAATTAGATGAGTTCTTGTTCTTTTAACTGCTACAGTTTTATTATTTACTTACAGATTTCATTCAGAAAGGATTTAGCAAACCAGGCTATGGGAGTATCTCTTTTTTGTTTCAACATAATAAACTGTTTCTTATGATTACAGTTTGTTTTGGGTGTTTTTGCCATTAATGTTCATAAAACACCAGAATGACTGACTGAAACATTCTAAAACACTTCCATGTGCTGTTTCTCTAATATTAATAATCTTTTGAAATTTCTCATGAAAAAACAAATAATGGAAGATTATTGCCTTAGATACAGTATGTCATGTCAGCAGTCACTTGGCCTGTGCATTTGTGACTGCCAAGAAGTAGAATATACAGTTGGGTTAAAAAGTTTTTAACACATTTTTTTTGTAATTTTGCCTTTCTACATCACAAGCAGTTACAACAGTCACAAACAGTTTTAAATCAAGCAATTGCAATGCGATTGCAGTGTAGATTTTTAGTTTTAATTCAAGTAGTTTGACAAAAAGATTGCATTAACTGTTTAGGACTTAAAGCCATTTTTATATACTGTCCCCCATTTTGAGATACTCAAAAGTAATTGGACAATTAGCTGACAAGCAGTTTTGTGGCCAGGTGAGGTCTGTTAACTTGTCATTCCATGATAAACTAAGCAAATATGAGATCTGGAGTTGATTCCAAGTGCTGAGCTTGCATTTGGTAGCTGTTCACTAGACGCCTCAACATTAGGTCCAAAGAGATGTTGATGCAAGTGAAGGATGCCATTACTAGGCCATTATTAAACCAAAATAATCCTAATGAACCTATCAGCGAGATAGTAAAAGCTTTGTAATAAAAGCAAAAGGTACTTCAAAAAAGTAGTTTTAGGGTGTGCACACTTATGTGACCGGCTTATTGTACATTTTTATTTTTAAAACTTCCCTCTAATAGATTTTTTTTCTTTTTTTTCAATTGAATCATACAGGTTAAAGTCACATTAAAGGTGGAAAAAGTCTTGAATACTTTTTTAGCATGGTCTTGTTTTTTTACATCAGAAAAACCGGGCATTTTACCAGGAGCTTGTTCAATTTCCATATCCATTGTATGTCTTTGTTGTTCTTCGTTTGGTCATATTAACTCTTGAGGAAAATTTAAAAGGAGGAAGTTGCTACAAGTGGCTGTTTTGATGTCCAGTTATTAGACTTTGTCATTTCTTGGCAATATGCCCACACTGGGAGCGCATGGACTGAGTCTGAATTTATTTCATCAGTGTCTGTTTTTCCCCCACTTTTAACCTTTCTGCAGTCAATTAACTTGAAAACAGAGCTTCTGTTTTCAATGCCATAATGGTGGAAAAGTCTTTAACTACCTGTCAAGTTATACTCACTCATGAGCAATGACAAGAGAACATCCATCTAGAGGGATCGATTGAGCAGTGAGCTTTTAAATAGATCTTTGTCATGCAATACTGGAGTGCACTCTTAGGTACAGACTCTTTGCTTCGCTTGTCTTTCAACACTGCGTGCTGGGAAACTGTATTTACCCAGGGTTCATGTGTGCATATCTACTTTGATTACACAAAGGGATCGAATGCAAATGAGCACAGCAGAATGAGCCTGTAAGTGATATTATGGGGTTTACCTAAGATTTATGCTTTAACCAGTGCACAAAGTAGATATGTACTGTACAAGCAGAAATTTCAAATATGTGTTCCTGTCTTATTCCTGTATTTTAATTTTGTGGTATTCAGGGTGTACCGCTATCTGAAAGTATATAGATATTTTTTACACAATTGTCACAGATAAAACTACTTGTCAACATATAATGTCATTATAATTTGCCTAAATTTAACCAATGACACCATAAAAATGCTGCTTCAATGTTAAGACATTAATAATAACTTTCCATAAAAGTAATAAAATATTAGCTATAACTCACTAAAAATACTACTCAGACAAAAAAAAAAATTAAAGGAACACTTTGAGAACACATCACATCTTCTTCTTTTTTAGCTACTACTGTTACGGGTCACCACAGCGGATCAGCTGCCTCCATCTCACCCTATCCCTTGCATTCTCTTGTGTTTTGTGGGTGTATTCCCTCACACCAACCCTCTGCATGTTCTCCTTCACTACATCCATGAACCTTCTCTGTGGTCTTCCTCTTCTCCTCCTGCCTGGCAGCTCCATCTTCAACATCCTTTTGTCTAAGATATCCACTATCCCTCCTCTGAACATGTCCAAACCATCAACCTGAACTGTCCCTCTGATGTACTCATTTCTAATTCTGTCTATCCTGGTCACTCCCAGGGAAAATCTCAGCATCATCAACTCTGCCGCCTCCAGCTCCACCTCCCGTCGTTTTGTCAGTGCCACTGTCTCCAAACCATACATCACAGCAGGCCTCACCACTATCTTATAAACCTTCCCCTTCATTCTTGCTGCTATTCTTCTGTCACAAAGCACCCCTGACACTTGTCTCCACCCACTCCACCCTGCCTGCACTCTCTTCTTCACCTCTCTTGTACTCTGTCCATTGCTTTGGATCATTGATCCCAAGAATTCAAACTCATCCACCTTCACTATCTCTACTCCTTGCATCTTCACCGTTCCATCTGCCCCCCTCTCATATATGCACATGCTCTCTGTCTTGCTTCTAGTGACTTTTACTTTTATTCCTCTTCTCTCCAGTGCATACCTTCACCTCTCCAGGCTCTCTTCCACCACCTCCCTACTCTCACTACAGATCTCAATGCCATCTGTAAGCATCACAGCTCCTAATGAGACAAGGGATGGTGTCCTGGGGGATCTCCTCTCAAATCTAGACCTGGGCATTACTGAACTCCAGGACAGTCTGAGGTGCAACCTGGAAGCATCAGATGGACTGAAATATAATGTCCCAGAGGTGTTCTTTTGGATTTAAGTCAAGCAAGCCTGGGGGCTAGTCAATAGTATCAATTTCTCCATCCTCCAGGAACTGCCTACATAATTTCACCCCATGAGTTTGGGCATTGTCGTGTACGAGGAGGAACCCAGGACCCATTGCTCCAGCATACGATCTAACAGTGGGTCCAAAGATTTCATCCTGATACCTAATGGCAGTCAGGGTGCCGTTGCCTAACCTTTAGAGGTCTGTGCATCCCTCCATGGATATGCCTCCCCAGATCATCACTGATCCACCACCAAACCGGTCATGCTGAACAATGTTACAGGAAGCATATTGTTCTCCATGGCTTCTCCAGACCCTTTCACATCTGTCACATGTGTGCAGGGTGAACCTGTTCTCATCTGTGAAAAGCACGTTCTGGTATTCCAAACGTTAGCCAAGCTTCACAGTGCTGGGCAATGAGCACATGACGGATTAGAGGATGTTGGGCCCTCAAACCACCTTCATGAAGTCTGTTTCTAATTGTTTGGCCATAGAAATACACACCAGTGGCCTGCTGGAAGTCATTTTGTAGGGTATCCTGTTTCTACTTGCACAAAGGAGCAATTACTGGTCCTGTCGATTGGTTAAGAGCCTTCTATTGCCCTGTCCAGCTCTCCTAGAGTAACTGCTTGTCTCCTGGAATCTCATTCATGCTCTTGAGACTTTGCTGAGAGACACAGCAGACCTTTTGGCAATGACACATATTGATGTGCCATTCTGGAGGAGTTGGACTACTTGTGCAACCTCTGTAGGGTCCAGGTATCACTTCATGCAACCAGTAGTAACAAAGACCCTAGCCAATTGCAAAACTAGTGAAAAAACAGGCAGATAAGGGGAAAATGTCAGTGGCCTCCATTTTAAAATTCATCTCATTTTTGCCCCTCTAGTGCACCTGTTGTTGTTTTCATTAACACAGAAGAAGCTGAAACTGATTAACAACCCTCTCTGCTACTTAACTGAGCAGATCGATATCCCAGAAGTTTAACTGATTTGATGCTATACTCTGATTAAATCTTCCTTTAATTTTTTTGAGCAGTGTATAAAATCTCATTTTAAAATTCCGGCCACAGTGGCCACACGCAAGTGCACTCCTAGTGTCCCAAGCCTGGGTAAATGGGGAAGGTTGCATCAGAAAGGGCATCTGGAGTAAAATCTTTGCCAAATGCAAACGCGGATTCATAATGCATGATCCACTGCAGCAACCCCTAACGGGAGCAGTCGAAAGAAGAAAAAGAAGTGTAAAATATCTAATTTTGCTTCAGGTTCTGAAGCATTACGTCCTTTTGATCAGCTACCTGGAAAGGCCGAGCACTGCTGAGGTAGAGAGTCCTCCTGTGCCAAAGGTCTCCTTGGTTTCCATATCGCACCCACAGCAAATGACCACGGCCTGTAGTAGTAGTCCTCAAGTACACCGCCAGGCAGAACACATGTGAGCCAAACATGTGATAATGGAAGCGGAAAACACAGTGGTGGAGGGAATTAGATGTATCCTTGTGGTGGGTGGGTTGAAAGACTCGGCTCAGCAACACAGCTGTGTCTTTGAACTCCTTAGGGGCGGAGGACTCGATGTAGAGATAGTGGCCATAGCTGGTGCCCAGTGTGTGGTCTTTCAAAGGGCCTGTGTTAAAGGATGGTGTTGGGCCTTGGATGTGGGTCCAGTCGAATGCATCTCCTCCACTACGTTCCTGTTTCCAGTTACACAGCCCGTGTTCAAAGTTACACTGGAGCTCTGGAGCTGTGAGACATGACAGTGAAGTGAAATTGTGAGTGAGTGAAATTCACTAGACACAAACAACAACATGAAGCTACACTGATAGCTACAGTTAATTGAGTTACACTGGAAACATACAACCTCCTCAAACAGAAAGAGGAACCACTGTACTTAGCCAAAAAAGGTATAGAAATTCTTTTTGAGTATGTTCATTTTGTAGTAACTCATATTTGACAACTAATGGAATTATAGTTTTCAAAACTGAAATATATGATGAGCTTAATTAAATAAGAATGATCAAATAATATAAAATGTGCATTATGAAATACTTGTGCCCTACTCTTCCAATTTGTCATTGCACTTTAAGATACTATAACATTGTTAAACAGCTATGAAAGTGTCAAAATCAGTGTACCTGAACCATTGCTTCTGACAGCTTTTTATATATATATATATATATATATATATATATATATATATATATATATATATATATATATATAAAAAATCCCCTCTCGCCCTTGCAGGAGGTCTATCCTTCAAGCTCGGGTCCTCTACCAGAGGCCTGGGAGCTTGAGGGTCCTGCGCAGTATCTTAGCTGTCCCTAGGACTGCGCTCTTCTGGACAGAGTTCTTGGATGTTGTACCTGGGATCTGCTGGAGCCACTCGCCTAGCTTGGGAGTCACTGCACCTAGTGCTCCGATTACCACCGGGACCACTGTTACCTTCACCCTCCACATCTTCTCGAGCTCTTCTCTGAGCCCTTGGTACTTCTCTAGCTGCTCGTGTTCCTTCTTCCTGATGTTATTGTCATTCAGTATCACTACGGCCGTCTTCTTCCGCTTGTCTACCACTGCTATGTCCGGTTGCTTAGCCACCACCATTTTGTCCGTCTGTATCTGGAATTCCCACAGGATCTTAGC
>VUQH01059053.1:0-14521 GCA_015106775.1 Etroplus canarensis
CTTTCATTTGTCATCATATTTATATATGGTTCCCAGAGTTTATCAAAGTCTTTTCGTTTGCCCTTGGCAATGTATGTTAATCTTTCCAGTCCAATACATTCAGAAAGTCCCTTCATCCACATCTTCATTGTAGGAGCGTCCATACTCTTCCAGCATAGTGCAATAGCTCTCCTGGCTTGTAAAAGTCCAAAGTCCAAACTGCATACTGTTTCTGTGTTTGTAGAAAGTTCTTCAAGTATATTCCAAGCACACATAGTTTAGCATTTAAAGGGACTTTGGTATTAAACATCTCCGACAGACACTGTATAACATCCTTCCAGAAGTTTTGGATCTTTGCATAATTATATATATACACACACACACACACACACACATATATATATATATATATATATATATATATGTATATATACATATATAGAGTTGTAGATTTCGAGTGTCCAGAGATGAACTTTGCTTTGTCTAATGGGGTCACAATGTTGACAATGAGCTTGTCTGAGAACTCAGCTTATATGGCATGACATAATTGTTACCATGAATTTCTCCTTTTGGCTGCCAGGTATGGTTTCCGGAGCCCACCTCACCTGGAGCTCAAAGCACGGCCTAAACTTGGTGAGAGGGAGGTGACTCTGGTGCATGTAACAGAGTGGATTGAGAAGAAACTGGATCAGGAGTTCCAGGTATACACAGAGAGAAATAGGCACTGGTGAATATTAATGTTAAATCATGATATAGTATATTTATTATAAATATTCAAAGTTGAGATGCTATGTAAAAATGTAAATTACAGATCCTATAATTATTTAAAAGTGGTTAAAACATGACATATCAAATGTTGAAACTGATAAAGTGTGTGTGTGTGTGTGTTTTTAAAAATATATTCTCATTTTGAATTTGATGGTCTCTGTTTGGGAATTGAAGAATGGAAGCTTTATTTATTTAGCACATCTGATTGTGTTTTTATGTACCTTTGGCCTATTTAGAATCATCATTTATGTAGGCAGGGGAAAAAATTGCAAGTCTATGCAAAAATTCACACAAAAAGCCACCAGCTGACCAGTAGGTTCAAACCCAATACCTTCTTAGGGTTTACCAACTTTTTATACATGTACTGGGGACACAAGCCCCTCTCACCATGGAGGGTTGCATCAGGAAGGGCATCCGGCGTAAAACCCCTGCCAAATTACCAATGCAGATTAATCAACCCCTTGGTGTCGAGAATACAAGGGAGCAGCAGGAATGTACATTTTAAAATGTATTGCTGGCAATTTATCAGTTTCAGCATTTGATATGTTGCTTTTGTACTATAAACCCCATTTCTAGAAAAGTTGGGATATTTTCCAAATTGCAATGAAAAAAAATCTATATGTTAATTTACGTTGACATTTATTTAACTGTCAAAAGTACAAAGAAAAGATTTTCAACACTTTTACAGTCCAAATTAATTGTATAATGTAAATATACACAAATTTTTAATTTGATGGCTGCAACACACTCAACAAAAGTTGGGATGGAGTTAAAATAAAAAAGTGCACAGAACAGAAGTTAAGTGATAAAAATGAGGAAGGCCGTGGGTCTGGATGGCATCAGCTAGAGGCTTCTGAGGTGCTGTGCTGACCAGCTGAACTAGATAGTACAGGACATCTTCAACCCGAGTGTGAAGCTGGAGCAGGTACCACAGCTGTGAAAAACATCCTGTGTGGTAGCTATGCCAAAGACTCTGCACCCCGGGGATCTCAACAGCTACAGGCCTGTGGCTCTGACCTCCTTTTTGTTGGAAACTTTGGAGCAGCTGGTTCTGGCCCATCTCTGCCCTCTGTTTAGCTCATCCATGGACCTGCCTGGCACTAGGGTGGATGATGCCCTCATCTACCTTCTACAGAGATCCCTCTCCCATCTGAACAAGTCTGATTGCACTGTGAGAACCATGTTTTTTTATTTCTCCAGTGCTTTTAACACCATTCAGCCCAGGGTACTGAGGAAAAATTAGGAAAACATAGGAATAAACCATTACCTCACATCATGATTCACAGCTACCTTACCTACTGACCACAGCATGTGGGGTTAAATGGCTGTGCGTTTTCTGCAGCATGGTGATCCCTCTGAAAATCATTTTGGCTGCTTTTCTCTTCACCCTTTACACTGCATACCTACCATACATTTCACCAAACTGGCAACTGCAGAAGTTCTCTGATGACTCTGCCATTGTTAGCCTCATCGCAAATGGGGATGTTATGAAGTAAGGAAGCTGACAGAGGAGTTTGTGGACTGGTGCTAGCTGAACCACTTTCAGATCAATGCTGATAAAACTAAAGAACTGGTGGTGGACTTCTGCAGGTGCAAACATTTTCTCCTGCACCAGTGAATATCCACGGAACAGATATTGAAATTGTGAACGCTCATAAGTACCTGGTACCTCAGATAACTCAAGAGCACTTTAGGACAGAGAAGGCTGGGACAGTGGCATCTCAACTACAGACAAGAAGAGACTGTATAAACTGTGCTGGAATCCCCACTTGATGCATTTGAGGTGGTGAGGGAAAACAGAATGATGACGTAGCTATCATCTCTAATGGACAACTCTTCCCACCCTGTGCACAACACAGCTCCATCAATGACAGGCTGCTTCACCCACGGTGTCTGAAGGAGAGACAACACAGGTCCTTCCTTCCTGCTGCAGTTAGATGGTAGAACCAGCTCTGCTCTGAGTAGACCTCATATACTTTTCACAAACCAATGTTATGTCTTTGTGAAATAACAATGCAATTTCTGTAATTAACAAATATGATGCAAGTATAAATTATATATGTACATGTAAATAATGTAAAATTTTTGGCAATAACCAATCAGTTTTTATTTCTTGTAATATGAATATGTTCTGTTTTCTATTATTATTGTAATATTTTTACTTCATTTATTATTACTATTACTTCTTTTTTTAAATCAAAGGATTATCCTACTGTATCTTATTGGCTAATTGGGAGTAGGTGGGTGAGGTATCACGACTGGGTATAAAAGTAGCATCCATCAGACACTCAGCCTTTGCAAGCAAGTAAGGGTCACAGATCACCCCTATTCTGCAAATATGTGAAAGAATTGTTAGTCAGTTCATAAGGAGCATTTCTTAATACAAGACTGTGGAGAATTCAGGTCTTTCAGGATCTACAGTGCAGAATAGAGTGCCTTTGCAAAAGTATTCATACCCCTTGAACTTTTCCACATTTTGTCATGTTACAACTACAAGCATAAATTTGTTTTATTGTGATTTTATATGACAGACCAACACAAGTACTGCATAATTGTTAAGTGAAAAGAAAATGATTAATGGTTTTCTAAGTTTTTTTTACAAATAAAATCTGAAAAGTGTGGCTTGCATATGTAGTCATCCCCCTTTACTCTGATACCCCTAACTAAAATTCAGTGGAACCAATTGCCTTCAGAAGTCACCTGATTAGTAAGGCCACTTGTTTAATTTCAGTATAAATACATCTGTTCTGTAAAGGCCTCAGAGGTTTGTTAGAGGACATTAGTGAACAAACATCATGAATCATGAAGCCCAAAGAACACACCAGGCAGGGCAGGGATAAAGTTAAAGGGAGAAATTTAAAGCAGAGTTAGGGTATAAAACATATTCCAAGCTTTGAACATCTCATGGAGCATTGTTTTAATCCATCATCCGAAAATGGAAAGCATATGGCACAACTGCAAACCTACTGAGACATGGCCGTCCACCTAAATTGACAGGCAGGGCACGGAGAGCATTATTCAGAGAAGCAGTCAAGAGTCCCATGCTAACTCTGGAGGGCCTGCAGAGATCCACTGCTCAGGAGAATCTGTCCATAGGTCAACTATTAGTTGTGCACTTCACAAATCTGGCCTATATGGAAACGTGGCAAGAAAGCCATTGTTGAAAGAAAGCCATAAGAAGTCCTGTTTGCAGTTTGTCACAAGCCAATGTGGGTGACACAGCAAACATGTGGAAGAAGGTGCTCTGGTCAGATGAGACCAAAACTGATTTTTTTTTTGTCTAGATGCAAAACACTATGTGTGGTGGAAAGCTAACACTGCACATCACCCTGGACACGCCATCGCCAGCATGAAACATGGTGGTGGCAGCATCATGCTGTGGGGATGCTTTTCTTCTGCAGGGACGGGGAAGCCGTTCTGAGTTGATGGGAATATGGATGGAGCCAAATACAGACCAATCTAGGAAGCAAACCTGTTAGAGTCTACAGAAGACTTGAGACTGGGGTGGAGGTTCACCTTCCAGCAGGATGACCCTAAACATCCAACCAGAGCTACAATGGAATGATTTAGCTCAAAGCATATTTGTGTGTTAGAATGTCCAGACCTAAGTCCAATTGAGAATCTGTGGCAAGACTTGAGAATTGCTGTTCACAGGCACTCTCCATTCAACTGGACTGAGCTTGAACTACTTTGCAAAATAGATGTGCAAAGCCGGTTCGCCTTTGAAGCGAAAGGTCCCTGGTTCGATTCCAGGTGGGGACACAAGCCCCTCTCACCATGGAGGGTTGCGTTAGGAAGGGCATCCGGCGTAAAAAAACCTCTGCCAAAATTACCAATGCGGATTAATCCACTGTGGCAACCCCTTGGTGGAGCAGCCGAAAGGTACATCAGATGTGCAAAGCTGGTAGCCATACCACAACAGACTTGCAGTTAAAATTTCAGTGAAAGGTGGTTGTAAGTATTGACTCAGTGGGGCTGAATATGCCACACTTCTCAGATTTTTATTTGTAAAAAAAATTTTGAAAACCATGAATCACTTTCCTTCCACTTCACAATTATGCACTACTTTGTGTTGGTCACATAATATCCCAATAAAATATATTTATGTATGTGGTTGCAAAATGACAATGTGGAAAAGTTCAAGGGGTATGAATACTGTCGCAAGGCACTGTATAAGAGAATTTGGAGCTCACTCAATGAGTAAAGACCAAGGTTGGAACCCTTTGTTGAAAGCACGAAATCTTTGAGCCCTCAGGTGACACTGCCAAAGAATCGATTATTCTACTGTGGCAAATACAGTCAACTGAGCTCAGGAGTACTTCTGAAAACTGTTATAACTTAATGCAAGCCATTGGTGCATCTAGAAATACAACCTGAAACTGTATTACATAAGGAGGATGGCATACATCAGCTCAACAGTGTGGCTTCATAGAAACCACTGCCAGTTCAGATATATCTCCTATTGAAAATCTATGGCTCGTCATGAAGAGGGTTATCAGACTGTTGAGCAGCTGAATTGTTATACAAAATCAAGCATGCATGGACAAACCTTTTAATTGCAAAGCTACAATTAGCATCCTTAGTTCCAAAACAACCAAAGTGTTATTAAAAGGTCATGTAACATAATGTAAACATGCCTCTGTCCCAACTTTTGTTGAGTGTGTTGCAGCCATCAAATTCTAAATTTGTGTATGTTTGCAAAATACAATTAAGCTGGTCAGTAAAACTATTAGAAATCTTTTTTCTACTTTTGTCAGTTAAATAAAGGTTCACATAATTTAACATACAATACAAACAAAACAGGAAACAGGAAACATAGCCAAGAACATAGAGACAAGACCAAACGTGACAAAAGACAAGAACACAGCAAGCTATATCTAAAGAATAAAATAACTAAACTTAGGCAAGGCTTAACTGAGGTATAAGCATAAACACAGGATGCAATAACAGAAAATAAAAACTAATAATCTCAAAACTATAAAAGAAGCATGACTGAGAAGCTCAAAGTTTAGTCAACAAGGACAAAGAGCACACCTGCAAACTGCTGCAGCAAATTGTCGCTGTCAGGTCTCCCACACATCCACATTTATCTCTGCCTCCTTCCCAGGGGCTGTAATTACATGCCAACCCCCTCCACAATGGTTCTAGTAAAATACAGTCCTGTGGTGTACACTGTTGTCATTTGTGAGTGAGTGTTTACATCTGGCTTTCAACAAATGCTGGACTCAGGCCTTATTGGGTTTCAGACATCACAATAAAGGGTTGGTTGCTCCAGGATGTAGTTGAGGTCTTTTTTGCATTCTTCTCAAAATATATAATCTTCTAAGTATTGCCCTAATTTAGTATATTTTTGATCACAAAACTATAATAATATATAGGTTCTGTTCATCAAATAATAGTTCAATAAGCATATTTCAGTGTCCTCTCCTATATTCATAGCTAATCATTTTTCTTCTCCTTTTTTCCTACAGAAAATATTTGTGATGCCAAACATGGATGATGTGTGGCTACCCATAATGCACTCTGCAATGGATACACGTTCAAATGCCAACTTGTTTACTGTGACAAATGATGCCTTGAAGGATCCAGAACCAGAATCTGATGTCTCTGACATGTGAAAACTGCTGGTCAAGGTGTACAATGATGGACATTTTATCACCATGCCTGCACCCCCTCTCAGAAATCACAGTTGCAGCAATGGGCTTGACCTACTCTCTGATATTTTTACCCATACTCCAGTCCCTTTGTTACACCAGTCCATTGCCTCTCATAAAGTGTGCTCTCAAAACTGTCTGAAAACTACTGAAAAAAGGACCTGGTGAGCTCAAACTCATTTCTGGCAAATAAAAGCAGCAGAATACAAAGAAATAATGGCTCACAGATTGTCAACTGTTCCCACACTTATAGTGTGGCATCAAATATTATGATTCACTCTGATGAAATACAGTTTTTTAGACATGTTGAACAAGATTGTGTCATGTGGATTGACAAATAGCCATCTGATTCAACCAGAGGAACCATAATACCTGTGATGTACAGCTGCGCCAAACATGATAGTTGTACAGTGTAAACATTTTATGTGATGTTTCTAATTGAGTGGTTTAATGTTGTTATAAATCTTTGAAAACTTAAGGGAAAGTTAAGGGAATAATTCGTAGATTTGGAGCAGATTTTGCTGAAAACCCCAGCATCTATTGTCACACATTTCACAGGGATATCAAGATACATTTATCAACCATTCACACTGCTGCCTGTGCCAGCTGCCTGGCACCAATATGCAAACCAGTCAATGGCACCAAGTCTTTTATAGACACGGGGTCTATTTAGAATCACTATGGACACTGTCATATCTTACAGACTGTGTGCTTTGAACTGTGTGATAGGGATTAAAGCCTCAACCGGCTTTAGAGGGGTCATACCAATAGAAATAACATCTGCAAACACAGCAGCAAAACATTGCCTAGGTCTATTGAATGTATACATGGGAATGCAGCTCCCTAGCTGTGCAAGGAATAGCTCATTCACTGACGTGCTTCTAAGCAACATGTTTCAAGCGCTCTTTTCATGTTGACAAAAAGTAATAATTTTCTATTTTTTATTGCCAAAGCAATCTTTCAGTCTGAATTGCAAATAGAAAGGTAATGTATGAGTTAAACAGAAATCTAGAAAACAGAAAAATAATCTGCAGGGAGTGTGGTTAATAAGCAGGACACTGAAACCCTTTCAGTTCAGCAGTGACACATAAACCCAGAATTTGTAGTTTAAAAGAGCGGGGATATCTTGGTTTTATTTATATCTGCAACATTCTGGATATTAGCCATATTGTTCAATGTTCTCAGCAGACATCCAGCTAATGAATGCTCCGTTTGTGTTGAATAATTTATTGTTTTGCTGTCCACAGTTGTACACATTAAAAAGGAACACCACCAATACACTAGAACTACAGGATCTTTGTAATCTGCCAAGATGCCCGTCTGCTTTACGGGCGACTTTTACTTTGTATGTTTTGTGTTCAGACTTGTGCGTTGGCAAGTGTATGAGGCAGAAAGTGCCTTTAAAGTAATTAAACATTCCTCCATAGTGAGTCGCCATGTTTCTTGCATCAGTTGAGGATAGAATTAAAAAGTCTGTGCCATTACTGTGTCTGTTAAGACATGCCCTTTTTTGTTTTCACGTTTTGGTGTTGTTTATTTGCACAGTGATGAAAATATCAAACATTGCTGTTGTGTTCAGTGATGTCGCAGAATGTTACGGTTCTGATCATTGTGGATCAATAAAACCTTTTGCTTGAAAAGAACATTTGTGTCAATGTGGTTCTGACAGAAGAGGTAGGGAATAAGTGAACAAAGCAAAATTCCCATTAGAGGACATCAATCTATGTATACCAGTTATTCCCAAAGTGTCTGAAGGGTTGCAAGAGGTCATTCGCAATCATCTTTAGTTCATCCATCCAAAGGACTGATGATTTAATGCCATGGAGAGGTGCCTATCTGTCCACAATTCACAATAATCACTGCTGAAATTTGCACTATTCAGACTGAAATCAAGGCCCCTTTAGGAAGACTACAGCCTTTGGTACACCTGTTCAACCAGAGGAGCTATGGTGGTGCCCTAAGAATATGTATTTATAAAAGTCACCCCATTTAAATTACTTAATCCTCTTAATGCGTTTCTATAGGCTGAAATAAATTATAACCCTTCTGTTTTAAATCTACATTTGACACAATTACTTTGGTCCTAAAATCAACTAGATTCTTCTATTCTTTGCTAATCCTAAAGACTTACAACTGGTTTTGTAATTTAGTTTGAAATTTCCATGAAACACCCATTTAATTTGAAACAAAATGCTAACTATTCTTCGCTTTCTTACCTACTTTTGATCCTGAACGTGTCCTTTTGTTTCATTACAGTTGGAAAGAACTTGTTTTGAGAAGTCAGAAATCCAAGTTCAACAATCATCAAATTAAAAAAACACAAATGAATTAATGAAAAAAGCAAAACTGTGAGACTGGCAAACTGTTCAGGGTGCACACTGCGTCTCACCCTGTGGCAGCTGGGACAGTCTCCAGAATGGATGGACAAAGGAAATATATAATTTTCATCATGTGTGATTTTTAGAATTGTGAGACAAGGTTTGAGTGGGCTGCAGAAGATTTTCACATTTCAAACTGGACCACAGCAGTTAACAGATTGGGAATAGCTGATATATACCATTAATATTCTATTAGATTTTGAATGGTGTGCACATTTAGGGGTGAAAGTTATCTTTCATTTTAAATGTGCAGGTTAATCAGTTCTATAAAACGGGTGAAACTACTGAAAGAACTAACCTCTTGCCAGAGTCCTGAGTAATGTCATATAATTTCCTGTTTTGCCTAACCGTCTAAAACAAGTTTTTTTCATTTCTCTAATTCGTGCCTCCACTTCTCCAAGGGTATCTCAATTCTTAAATGAATATAGAGAATGAGGCTTGATGCAGGAACTATAATCAAGGACATGCCACTGGAAGGTGCAAACGTTGCTGGGAAAAGGATTCTACAAATACATGTTTCTTTATATTTTTTGAAGTTGTAGTTGTTTGGGATGATCAACAAGTGATCAGATTTCCTGCCTTTTGCATTCATGTCTGGGATTTTTTTTTTTTTCAAATTAAAAAAACACAAATGAATTAATGAAAAAAGCATGTCAAATGAAGCCACTGGGATTAAGCAGTCCTAAATATTAGTTACAATGAACACTGTTATGCACAATTTACAATACAGCTTTGCTACATGTTCACTTTAATAACCAAGGAAGTCTTATTTTTGTTAAATTTTTTTTGGCTCCCCTGCTCACATCTCTGGCAGGAAGGGATTGAGGATATACAAATGAGGAAATAAAGGAACAAAGATATACAGTCATGAAGTACAAAGTTTTCACAGGATTCTTTGCAGTCATGTGAAAAACTAAGTACAGCCCATGATTCAGTAGCTTGCAGAACCACATTTTCGTATATCCCTCCCACATCATTGTGGTGTTATTTTAGTGTTTATTTTTTTTATGCACAGCATTTCAGACAGGTTGAGGTGTGGACTTCGGGCCAATGCAGCACCTTGATTTTCTTTTTCAGCCATTCTGTTGTAGATATGTTGGCATGCTTGGGATCATTGTCCTGTTGCACAATCCAGGTTTGTCCAAGCTTTAGCTGTCAGACAGCTGGCCTCACATTTGACCCTAGAATACTTTGATATACAGAGTTGTTCATGGTCCACTCAGTGGCTGCAAAACAAGCCCAAATCATTACTACTTCACCACTGTGCTTGACAGCTAGTACAAGGCACCTGTGCTGATATAGTTTGGTTTTCATCAAATACAGTTATACTTACTATTTTAACTCTCCTGAACTTTAACACTTAAGATGCTGATACCCGTAACACATTTTTTCGCAACTTCTGCATTGCACACTCTACCTTGGTGTGCATTTGCTGAGACTCCTGTGGCGTTGTGTAAACTTGAATGTGCCATAACAAACTGCTAAAACCCCCGTTTCTATATAAGTGGGGCAAACTTGAAAAGTTAATCCAGTGCACTTTGATAGCAGGTCCTACTCATTCTTAATTCCTACAGAAGCAGGAAGGGTGCAGTTGGTTTTTCACAAAACTGTATAGAGTCCTGTGAAAACTAGCACCTTATTGTCAGAGTCTGATTTCAGATGATTCAATCTAGATTTTCTATCACAGGAGCTTTTCTTTAATAGTTCAATTACTAAGCAATCCAGAATTTTAAAATTGCAGCTATAGAGAATATTTGTCTTTTAATGTACTTCTGACTTTAGCAAAGTTACATTAAGACTAAATCTCTTACAATACAACTTTACATGTTGCATGCCTCAACTTTCTGAACTCCCATTTTGGCATTTTTAACTGCATTTTGAGTCTGTGCCTTGCTTTAAAAGAGCAACTTGGTGGAAAAAGCCAAGAAACTCCAGTTATGACAAGACATGATCTTGCACTACTATTGACCTGTGTGAGCAGCCATGGAAAAGGCCACTCAGGTTCAAAAGAGTGCCAAAAAGAACTTTGACTATGTAAAATGAATGAATCACAAAGCAGTCTGTACACAAATTGTTTATTCTCATTTCACTTAAGAAACGCATGTTTAGGTGAGCCACTGCAATTTCAAGCCCGAGTCCACTTCTTGAACCGACACCTGAAGAAAACAAACCTGAATGAGCACGGTTACTAAAAATGTGGTTCATAAATGTGTTCTGGGTGGTCATGTCAGATCTATATTGTCTTCAATATTTATCAGAAGTCTAACGCATCATAATCATCATCCATAACCATGAAAAGTATTCAAGTTAACCCAAGTTACTTACCATGCATTTATTTCATGCATCACTCCAACAGCACCTGTGTGAAAATGATAAGATGTTGGAACATGCTTGATTACTGAAAACAAGAGACCCATGTTGGTGAGTCTTATCAGTTTACACTGTTGACTTCATGTTCACATCAGAAGTCTAACGCACGAAAATCATCATTCAGAAAGCAAAGAGATGAGCTCATTTTCATACTTGTGACTGCATACTCACCACCATGAGGTAATGCTGGACGTGGCCGTCCTTGATATGGCTGCACGGCAGCGGCCTGACCACGTGTGATAGTACACCAACACCCCATCAACCCGAGCTTATCACCTGCCTTTAATAAAGAGCACACAATGTGTTGTAGTGAGGGACAGCAGGACACTTTAAGTGCGATCTGATGTTAGGAGAACTTCTTACCTACCTGCTCATTCTCCTTGCTGATGCGGCCTAGTCACGCTGCTCCGACCTGCAGCTCCTGCTTTTGCTGCTCTAACAACTTTAAACCTTCTCATAATATGCATTTACCGTCACGTATAAAGATAACTTAACACTATGCACGCAAAAGATTTGGCGGCCATATTAAAAGCAAATACTCGGCGATGCGCCTGTCTTTCAGCAGAAAGCACGCTGTCACACCGTGGACTCCTGCAGGAAGCGTACCCCGGATCTGTTTTTTATACCACATCCTGTCACTGTGGAGCTTTTCTCATTGGTTCAGACGGACTCGACATTTCCCCTCCTCCACTAGCGTGGATATCTATCCCAAAGTCCAACCCCCACGGGTTTCATTTCAGGAAGAAGCGCAGCTAGCGTTGCGTCCAGTGCGGCTGGCTCAATGTCTTTAACGTTATATTCATAAGGCTGTTTATAACATCTGCTCGGAAGCCAAAAACGCGGTTTCTATGTAGTCTGCGGTCGCCTGGACCCCCCAGCTGTCTATCCCGGTTTTAGACAGGACAATATGGACTGGACAGTGAGCAGTCGGGCCCTGGTGTGGTGCATTTTAGCCTTGCTTTGCTACGCTGGTCTCCCACAAAAGGTAAGAGGGCTAACTGGATAAGCTAGCTAAACTTGGACGACATTACCCGCAAAACTGCATATTTGAGCTTGACGTGCGCTGACGTTTCTGCGCACAGAGTTAAAAGCTGGGCATTCATCGCACCTTTAAGTCTGCATGTATGCTTCGTGTTGTTTTAATACAGCACTGGTGAGCTAACACAAGTGTTAGCTGCTTGGCTTAAAGCTCCAAAATCAACTTCACTGACAGTTAATATCCACGAAGACCATTTTTATTCCTTCACGAAGCAAGGAGTCATTCATATCACAACTTGTATTTGTTTTTCAAAAGGCTCAACCAGGGGTATGACATGTGTTTAGGTGTTCATTTGTGTTTATGCTGATATTTGTACTGCTTTCATGTTGTGTCTCTCACGATCCTGAACACACTCATGCTGTGCCTGCACATCCACACCCCTAACATCACGAATCGTTTTAGTGTTTTGGATCTTTGTGTGTTGCAAAGATGACAAACCAGGCAGCACAATGTAATGGGTTGGTGTGTTGGTAAAATTTGGCTCTCTGATACTTCTCCAAACGCTGGCCACATGGATGAAACACCACAATTAGAAGTTTCACTCAGTGTAATAAAAGGGATCTACAGTAAGTGTTTTTCCACATGCGGTTCTTTTGTAGACTGTTTTTATTTCTCCACAACCTATAGCACGATCACACACACAGCTATAATTCTTTGCACCTCAGTGCACACAATAAATAGAACATGGACACACAAAGAAAATCTGGATGTGGTTGCTGTAAAGAACACAAATGTGATGATGATGCATTATTATCTTATATTTTAGTGAAAGATTTGGTTCTTACTGAAGCTTTTGAGTGGTTGTAATTGGATCTTGGCATCCTTTAAGTTGTGACCAGAACCCCTATGGCGAACCACCCTATTATCTACAGACACCTATCCCATATTGCTAGCTTCCTGAAACTGAGCCAAATCCCAGAGTAAAAGGCTTGAGGCAGAGACCCTTGGCTACCAAGTTACTAAACCCCTTCACCTAAGCAGAGGATTAAACTAGCTTTATAATCCCCTGTCATGTCTCAGGTTCCTGTCTTAGCCGGTTAGATGGTCTGTTGGTGTAGCAAGGGTGACAGATGATAGGCTATCTATAGATTCTGACTAAAGTGCGTGTGAGTGATAAATACAAATGGTATAGCTTAAGAGAAATGACTGAATGTGTCTCTCTTTCAGTCCCTCTTCACAACTGAGTTTTTTTAAGGTCAGCTGAATTATGTTTTCATTGAACAAGGATATCTATGAAAAAAAAATTTAGTTTTGGAGGCACTGTACATTGTGCTCATGCCTCACTTGTATATAACACTGTATCATCTGTAATACCTTTAACTGACTTGAGACAACAGTGGTTCCCCTGGCTGGATTTTTTTTCCTCATTGCTCAGTGATTAAATATTTCTTAAATTTTTCCTTTATCTAGACACGATTCAGATTTGTTAAAAAATAAAAGCTCCGCACTATCTTATCACAGCAGTGGATTGACTCCGCTTTGACTGAGTGTGCCTGATCGAGGGAAAACATGTGACATCCTCCCTTCTGAAGCAACGCTGTACAGAGAGTGACTAACATAGAGTGTCTTATAGAGAGCAAGAACAGTTGTCTCTATACTGATCTACACTAAAAATTTTGAGTATGACTTTTAAATGCTTTCCCATGGCATAGGCGTATACCACTCTTGTGCTTTTAAAATTCAAACTTTCTCAGGCCTGTCTTTCTTACTCTGCCCTGAAGGAATTTTATTTCTGACTCAAGATATGATATCAGCTGTTCTTAATGCACCAGTTTTTGTAATCACCATGGGCTTTTTAATTCACTTGTTTTTAATGATTTGAAGTTGCTGATGCTCTTCACCTCCCATGACAAGTAACCAGATGTGATAACTTTTTCTTGGTTCCTGTGTTGTTTTTGTTGCTTCCTGCACCCAAGCAAGCTGCAAACAGTGTTTATTGCTGCAGACAAACCGATGGTAGGACTGGCAGAGATTTTCACTTTTTAATGGAAATTAACGATTTATTAATTATTAAAGATAGATTTATGTATGTATGTATGTATGTATGTATATATGTATTAGTCTTGCCCAGAAAGGAGTTTTACTAGAATTGGAATTCCTAATGCCAATCACCAACTGGATGATTCCTGTTTCTGTTATTATTTATGCTATAATATTATAAAATATTAAGACTGTTGAATTTTATTCAAAGAAACCCCTGTACAGTGCTTTGCAGGACTGCTTCTACCAATGTCTCGTCGTCTCGTCGTCTACCGCTTGTCCGGGGATCCGGGTCGCGGGGGCAGCAGTTCGAGAAGAGAAGCCCAGACTTTCCTCTCCCCAGCTACCTCCTC
>VUQH01059068.1:0-11522 GCA_015106775.1 Etroplus canarensis
TGCAGAGGGTTGATGTGAGGGAAGAGGATGCAAGGGATAGGGTGAGATGGAGGCAGATGATCCACTGTGGTGACCACTAACGGGATCAGCAGAAAGAAGAAGACAATGTTTAGTCAGGTTTGCTCTCTTTGGACTAAATGGAATTGCATACAATTTCGTTGTAACTTTTGTATAATGACAAAGACTCTGATTCTGATCTGTCAACCTGTCCATCACAGCTGCAACACTGTTATGTGAGAACGTGGAGGGTTTTCTACTTGTTTCCTCCTGACCACTGATGCATGAACATTCCCACTTCCTTGTTCGCCTTAGAAAAAATCAGCATCAACTCACCATTTATACATTATATAAAACTAGGTTAGGGTTATGTTTTCTTAACAAAATGCTTCTTTTGAACTGCTTCTTTTCTTTCCCATTCTTAACAAAAGATAACATCATACACATATAAACTGCTTTATTTTATTGCAGATTTAACATAGTGTGTGCTTTGCTGAAGCCCATACCACATTGCCTACACCACGCTTGATAGATAATGTGGTATGCTTGGATTATGAACTGCTTCTTTTCTTTCCCATTCTTTTCTCTTCCCATTATTCTGGTACAAATTCATCTTGGTTTCATTTGTCCAAAGGTTTTTTCCCCCCCAGAACTGGGCAGGCACTTGTAGATGTTTTCTGGAAAAGTTTAATCTGGCCTTCCTTATAGCCAACTGATTCCAGAATGGATTGGCCCTGGAGGCTCTTGCTATCAGAGTTCCCATTCTTAAGTGTAACCAGTGGTTTACAAGGTTATTATAGTTAACTAAAATTAAGCTAAAAACTAAAACGACATGAGAAAAATAATTTTAGTTAACTGAAATAAAAATAAAAACTAGACTTTTGGTAAAAATCAAAACTAACTAAAATGAAATTGTGGGCATAGGAAACTAACTAAAATAAAATAAAAACATACAGGAAATGTCCTTAATTTTAGTCTTTGTCAGTTGGGTTAAATTTGGTCAGTCAGTCTGTCTGATGAGGCTTTGGTGCATCGGTTTACTGAGACTCAGGAGCTACATGATTGTGACTCATCTGCCTTCACAAAGTATTGTTTGTATTGTAATTTCTGATCTAAACATCTTAAATCTTCCCCTGACAAATACCATCCATATTACAATAATTAATAAAACTAAAACTAACACTGAAACTAATAAAAACTAAACTAAAACTAAACATTTTCAAACAAGCAAACCCACTCTTCAAACTAACTGAAACTAAACTGAATTCAAAACAAAAAAAAAAAACTAATTAGAAAATACAATACTATAATAACTCTGGTAGTTTACACCTTTGCTGTAAACCTTATATTCCTACCTCCTTGAGAGTGTTCTTGATTTGGCTAGATATTGTAAAGGTTTTTTCTTAACCAAGGAAAGAATTCTGTGATCATCCACTTTAGTTGTTTTCAGTGGTTTTCCGGGCCTTTTGGTTTTGCTGAGCTGGCTAGAGCATTCTTTTTTAAGAATGTTAGATTAGATCAGATTAGATTACTTGATTGTCATTTCAACTACATATAAAATACACAGTGAAATGATATAGCGTTCCCCCAGGACCCGGTGCCCCATACAAGGGTGGCCAGGGCCTGCCTCCGGCCCAGCACAACACCCCGCCCACGATGTCCTCTTCCCCGGCCACCGGCATCAGGTGATGCCGAGGACTGAAGTCCCAGTCCACACAGCAAGCTGAGATCGGAGTTCCCAGAAACCGTCTATCCGCAGCATCAGCCCTGCGACGATACGCCCCCCGGAAACCAAAAACTTTGGTTCCCGGATGCTGCCCGGCAGGTCATGAAAAAACAATGCCGCCAGGATCGCCAGTTAGCCTCGTCCGTGGACGGAGCTACAACGGCGTCTGGTCATCCTCGGACCTCCAACTTTCGAACAAGAACACCACTGTCCCGGCGTCCACAACATCCGAACACCCGAATACCGGGTCAGAACATGGACAATCACAGGGGAACAAGTACCACCTTGGTTCTGGAGTGGCCGCGCGCTACCGTCGCGCCGCCATCTTGGCCCAAATATTGAACTGGCCTCTCTTAAGTTTTTGCGATCTCTCTGATAGGCTTATTTTGGGGTTTTTTTCATAGCCTAATAAGCCTCTTTCACTTGCATTGACATCTCTTTGGACCTCATATTGAGAGTTACAGTAAACAGCTACCAAAGCAAGTTTAACATTTGGAGTCAACTCCAGATTTTTATCTGCTGATTTTGCCATGTACTAATGAGAAAACAAACCTTACCTGGACAACAGTCCATTGTCACATTACTTTTGAACCACTGCAAACAGGGGACTATGCATCAAAATGACTGAAATTCCTGAACAGTTAATGCAATTTTTCTGTCAAAAAAGTTGAAATGAAGCTGAAATTTATCAATTTTTTTTAATTTAAAATTCTATGTGGTGATGTACAGAGGCTAAATGATACACACTCTCACACAGAGTTTTAGTTTGAATAAAAAACACTAAATTAGGAAATCATAATGCTTGACCTACAGTATGTAGAATGGCTTATAAAACTGGTTTCTCTTTAACATTTGGGACATTTTATACAAAAGGCACGCAGTTGTAGAGGCTACACATTCAGGCACATTTCCCAAAATAAGGACATGTCAACAGGGATAATGAAAGAGCCAAGAAGTATTTGGATCTTCTTCATCCTTCGGTCAAAACATTTTCATGACAAGTTGAAATACTTTCAGATTGTAGTGACCACAGAATTTAGTGGCTGCACTCCTTTGGAAATGCTGAGCTGATGTCTCTGTAGTTTTTTTATAGCCTTCCTTAATTTTAGTGAACTGTTCTCGCTGTAGGAAAACCCCGGTTGTAAAATCAGATCTAATATCTTGTAATGTTGCTTGTGTGCATGAAGACTCTTGCAAAGTTTGTTCAAATCCTTCATCAGATAAAAAGTTTTGCAGGCCCTCAGTTCCAATGGCAACAAACAAGACCTCTTATCCTGCTGCACACCCAGCTGCACCACCCAGAACTTAACCAGCTCATTGGCATTCTTTGTGTGGCTGGCCACCATGTTGAGAATAAGAGGGTAAAGATCATGAGTCGCAGCTGGAATGAAGGATTCTGGGAAGCTGTGGTCAAGCGAACAATTGTCAGGCTGTGAAGAGAAGAGAGGGGAAGAGAGGAGAAGAGTTAATACCATGCTGTTGTATTTTTGGACATACTGTGGGAATATTAAAGTAATATCTTATCTAGGTTGTATCAAGACTTTATTTTGTTTCTTAATTTAAAGATGCAAGAGCTTAGCTAATCATATGACACTATACACACACATCAATAAATATAACAATAACCAAGAGAGCTAAAAAACTTGAATACAAATGATGGTACACTCACACTCTCTACTTGTGGGGTGACAATAAGGACTTGGCTTGCAGAATTAGCCTTTTCTGCCAGCCAGCGCATTGGCCCCAGCTCTGCTAACTTTTCCTGCTGCCAAATGTCGATTACAACACTGCAGCCACCATGCCACTGTAGGAACTCTGCAAGTGCCACGACAGACTGCTGGAAGGCTGAATTCTTAGCAGGGTATACCACAAGGATAGGGACAGGAGTCATGGGAGCTTCATAATATTTCTTGAGAATCAATAATTTGGGACCATTAGCCCTGCAATTTTTATCTAGGAAATAAGAAAACATTGAAAAGGAGAGATTAGTTATCTTAACCATTAGCCAGTAGTGTCAAACATTTTATTATATCTGCTTTGGAAAACATTTTTAGGTATGAGTTTGCTTTAAACTCTGGAAATATCCAAACATGTTCATGAGACTGCAAGGTAAGTCATCCTCTCGTAAGGAGTCACTTTGCTAAATCAAATTTAGCACTGAAGTAAACCATGTTATGCACACACAAAAGCAGAATGCATTAGGTTGAGAATCTTTTCCTATTTGTCATTAGCAATTCTGGTGCCTCTTTGAGATAAAACACAAAAAACTTTTGTATTTACAGATTATGTAGCAGGAACTCAGCATAATGAAGCCACCCAGTACTCCAATAATGATGAAAGAGACCTCTTTATTTCTTGGGGCTGCAAAAGTAGACACATATAAATCTCTTTGCTAAAGTAATATTGAGATTTTACTGATCTAGTGTAGGCGCTGAACATGCTTTGGGAAACTGCGAGTCTTACCTGAAGTAGTGAGCTCAGCACTAATTTTAACTGGAGTGAACACTTGAAAAAAAGACAGAGCAGTTACCATATGCATTATAAATCATATGCATATCTAACCTCATACAGCACAGTGTCCCTGTGGTGTAGTGGCTTACACATTCGCCTTACAAGCAAAAGATCCTTGGTTTGATTCCATGTGAGGACACAAGCCCCCCTCACCATGGAGGCTTGTGTCAGGAAGGGCATTCAGCATAAAATCTCTGCCAAATTACCACTGCAGATTAATTTGCTGCGGCGACCAGTTGGGCAGAATACAAGGGAGCAGCCAAAGGTGCATTATAACATGCAGTGCACTTCTTTTTCTTTTGACATATTCTATCCCTTTGTGTTGTTGGATAATGTCACCCAGCTATGGATTGGAATGTTCTATGTGTACTTTTTAAAAACTCACTGGCCTAAGCAGCTCCCACAGTTGCTGTGTGACCACTAAAATGTATATCCCTGAAAAGCCCTAATTTCTGACGTGACCCCAACCAACCCCACTTTACAAACTGTGAGGCTAGATGCCATGGTCAGGTTTTTTTTTCCTTATCCAAACTGGATGATTACGAACCAACTTATGCAGCAGCAAAATTGATTCCATAACATCTCTGAAAATTATTATTGATTTCAGCTGTGGCATCAGCAGATGGTAATGGTGACAGACACAAAACGGTACCATCATGAAAGTATATGCGCCAACAATCAATTTAATTGTTTCGTGTAGATCAGACCAATATTTACAGAGATATAGCTAAAAAGTAAGCATTTTACAGAAAATGCCACCAGGTGGCTGAAGAGTTTCAAAATGACTGAAAATCTCAGATCTCATGGAGATCTATACTTGTGCTGAAATTCAAAATCCTATGTCAAACAGTATTTGCTCTATCACGATGATGTGGAGGACTTGCGGCAGCAGCAGTGCTGATGATTCCAACATCTCTCTGCAATTTGGGAATATAATAATGACCACTAAGGGGCATGCAAAGTATTTAAATTCAACTGAAATTAAGCAAAATATGTTATTTTAATTATACCGAACTGCACTGCTCACCTGTAATTATATGAGGAGACACTGGTGTACTAGTAGCTAAGAAAACAGAGAAGACAGTTTACAGATTTTATTACTTTTACACATTTATATTTCCAAAATATATTGTACCCATCACATGTTTTGGGTGTAATATGTTTTGTAGTATTTAATTACTCTGTGCAAATTAATTAACATAGTTTAAGAGCCATATTATGAACACTAACTACAAAGACACTTTTGATTCATTCTGAATTTCATAGCTAATAAACTATCAAAATACTCAAAAATGTTAATACTGTAGACCAAAAATATTTTCCGTGTCTTTGCTTTTCTCTACTGTGTTGCTGAGTGCCAATTAACTTGCAAATAAATGAATACATCAAAAAAAAAAGAACTTACTTTGTACTGGAGTAATCCAAACAGATGAATGCTTGTAATAAGCAAGGCGATCTGCCCCCAGTGGAGGAAAAGGGAGATTTGCAACCTGTACTGTATTGAGGCCCTCGGCTGTTTCTACTAAAAAATGAAACCATATCTAGATTTGAAAAGAGGACAGTTATTGCAGTGAATTGAATCACAATCTAAGACCCTTTTTAAGGGATCAAAATGGGATGAAAATGTATGATCATTTCTATCAGGGTTAAGACCCCTTTTACAGTACCTGCGTTGAGGTATTTAAGTTTGCTTCAGCCAAAGGTGGGTTGTATTTACAGAGGTAGTCTGTTAAAACAGCTACAATCCGAGTGCCTTTCAGGTATTTATTACTAGCTGCAGAGAGAAAATAACAGGGTTTGAAACGTCAGTTACTCTGCCGGTCCTTCACAAGGATCCTGCCACATTAAAGACAGCTCGTATCAACTGCACTATTATATAAGCTGCACAGAAGGTCTATCAATTCAACAAAATATGTAAATAATTAAAGTACATCACTTACAGAGTGAAATTTCAATATCAGGCAAAACTTGAAAAAAACATGATCAAAGTCTTGCAATTTTTTCTGATTAATAGAGCTTTTTTAAGTGAATCAACTTGAGGAATTGGGTCAAGATCACGAGTGACATCACTAATGGAAAGCCCACACACAATTTCCTATCTATACTTGGCACAAATGACTAACTGGCATCATTTGCAATTTATAGAGCTTTTTATGCATCCTTGAGAAATTGGGTCAAGGTCAGCAACTACATTTTCACTTGAAAGCTCATACATGAACTCCTATTAGTGTTCAATTGTGAACTAGTTGCTATCTTTCACCATTGCTGTGTTATTAGGGCCTGAAGTCTGACTGATCGCAAATTCTACCCTTGAGGATCAAGGTCATCAATATACCCACCAAATGAAAATCCATATACCGCTTCCTATACATGTCCTAGTATAGCAATATGTTTAAGTACATTCATTTAAAAGTAAAAAAAGAATCCCTTTGCATTAGTTCCTATTAGCCACAATGTTAAAATGTTCCAGATGGATGAGTACACAGTATTGAAATTTCAAATTTATATTATTTTTGAAAGTTTTATGTGTGATTTCTCAAGTAAATCAAAATCACCACCGCTGCATTCTGGAACAGAAGTGGATGAAACTTGTTCAGTCAATAGGTATCATCTGCCTATATCCCTACACTAAATTTCAAGTGAATCAACTGAGATTTGTATAGGTAATTAAAAAACAATCTACATCTTTTTTGAAGAGCAGCTTGATCATCTTAATTTTTCACTACCATTAGGAAGCTCCTCCAATCTCATACCTGCAGCATACAGCATGTTCAAGCTTGTGGCTATTCTGGGTTTCAGCAATGTTTTGATAAAATGTTGTATTTCTAATTAAGGAAATCTTTCAAAATTGCAGTCATAAAGATTTATAGCATTAAACCTTTTAATTATGTTCAGGTCTGGAAATGTTTACTTCTGCATTTAAAATAGTATGTTACAGACACTGGATATTGTTCATGGTGTTAAAGAATGACACTTCTGTACTGTAGTCTTCGGTCACTAGTTAGTGTTTGGTAAAATGAACTGGTTTATCAGTCACAACATCAGTAGCATGAAGTGGTATAAAAAATAGTGTGGTTTCCTACCATCAATGTTAATTGCCCAGCTTACATTCAGCATGACATGTTCTCCAACTGTCACCTGGTTCACTCTCAAGTCTGCCAGTGAAGACGGAACGTACTTGCTGTGTTCTGAGGGAAATTCTGGAATGAGAAACAACAGATGCTCACTGACCACACAGATGGATGGAGTTTTTGCTATTTAATCAGTGTGCTGAGTCAGCAGTTGAAAAACATTATGTAGCTTCTGTAACTTTGTTGTTGAAAAACCAGAGAAAATCAAAACAATAATACACATTAAAAAATGAAATCAGTATAAGGAAGTCTGGAGATGTAAAATTAAGGTTTGTAACTGACAAAAAATATAATGCAGTTTTATCTTATATTAAATTCTTACTTTATATGCATTGGTTATTGTCATTTCCTTGTCAGCCACAAATAAAAAATAAGCTAATGGTAGAAAAGTAGAAATAAATGGCCTCTGGTAGCATAAAATATTGACATTGCTGTGCAAAATTCTCAGGTATTTCTAAATGGTGAAATAGGTGCAACAGTTTATAGAAACATTTGTAAACACAAATGGAAAATAATGGAAATACGGTACATATTGCAAAAACAAAGTTAGTACAATTCTAATGAGCATGAAAGTCAAAATTTGGCATGACTACTTGTATTCTTTAACACAGCTGGAACTGTCTTAGGTAAACTTTCTAATAATTTCTTAAATAGCATTCAGGAATAGTTATCCAGGCTTCTTAAAGGACATTCCAAAGCTCCACTTTGGATGCTGGCTGCCTTTTACTCTGTTCTCTGTCAAGGTGATGCCACAATGCTGCAATAATGTGGACGTCCACGCTCTGAGGAGACCAATCCATGACTGACAGTGTTCAGCTGTATGTTTTTCTATCCAGGTAGACTTTTACTGCACTGAGTATGTTTGGGATTATTGCCATGCTGAAACATGAAGCCATTGCCAATCAGATGCTTCCTGATGGCATTGCATGGTGGATCAAAATATGATAGTACTTATCTGGGCTCATAATTTCATCAGTTTTGACAAGATCCCCAACACCATTCCCTGAAACGCAGGCCCAAACCATGACAGAGCCTCTACCATGTTTTACAGACGGCTGTAGACACTCACTGTTGTACCTCTCTCCTGACCTCCTCCATACATACTGAAAACAATTTGACCCAAACATGTCAAATTTAGATTCATTTCTCCATAAGACTTGTCACCATTGATTAACTAACTGACTGAACGAGCTAGTTCTTGTGTGATTTGGCATACCATAGCCTATTCTCCCAGTTTCCATTCCTTAAGAATGGTTTCTTGACAGCTACCCATCTGGCCATTTCTTTGGCAAACAGTAGCTGGATCAACTGAAGGGCTCTCAGTGGCTTATCAAAGAAAAAAATGGTCAGGTACAAGGGCTGGACTGAAAATGAGTGAAAAAGCATCCATTGTCCAAAAGTCTGACTCCTCTGAAGCAAAACATAAACAAATCATGCGCAGTACTGTAGTCTTCTGGGAAAACAAGTAAAATCTTGACCACACTGGAGTTCAATTACTTCCCTTTGAATAGTCTAAACATAATACACTGACACTGGAGGTTAAAGTTCTCAACTTATCCATATTAGTAAACATAAAACAAGCTTACGATCATCTTCCTGACAGTCAAGTCCCTGCGGAAAAAAAAAATTAAAAATAGCAGAAATAAATAATTTTGTAATTTTTGACTAATTAAAAAAAAAAAATCACAAATTTCACTTACGATATGATGCGATGCCAGCTGAATCGCCACACACGAAAGAATCAGGAGGATTCCCCACATAATGAAACGCCTGTCTGCGGTTACAAATATTAAAAAGAAATAAAAACGCAGAAACATGAGCGATGAGTACAAAATGTGCAGTTCATATTGCAGAGCCTCTTTAAAGCAGCTCCGGTTCCTCGCAGCTTACCTCTGCAGCGCTGGTTGAACATTGACGATCCGAGGAGTTCCGTTAACTTTTGTACCCGCTAAGCCCCGCCCCACAGACCCGCACTGTTTTCCCTGTCTCTCGAAGGAAGGTAGGTCAGCTTTATTCCGCTGCTTAGCTGCTCACATAGTATTGACGGCAATATTAATCCGCCTTTAATTAAGTGTAATATATGAAGTAATTTCCGTGTCGTGCTGTGCTGCCACCTAAAGTTCGGTCGACTGTGAGCTAACCACTCGTTAGCTGTCAATAAGTAAATCTAAACGGACGCAGAGGTGAAGTTGGAAAATAAGCCTCAACAGCCCTGTTACAGCCAGCAGCAGCCCTCTGAATATTTTAAATATAGCTTAAATATATTTCAAAACTTCTAGTGGCATTAAAAAATATTTTATTTAAGCTGAAATGTGTCAAGAAGTAACTGGACGTATATTTCTGTATACAGTGACAAGCTAGCGGTCGCGTAACTGACTTTTATCCCAACAAATAGCCTCACAAGCAGAATGTGAAAGACTCGGAGACTGGCTTTACTTAAATTAGCTGATACTTGCGGACATTTGTGACCGTTTGACTCTTGATTGGCTGTTTTACTGACATCGGCAGCCAGACCTATATATCTCTGCCCCGGCCCTATGGAACAAGCTGCATATTTTTCTGTCAGGTAACACGGAGTAACCCCTATAGCAACATTTTCAGACAGCCTTGTTTGCGCCTCTTGAACCCGGATCCTGTACATTGACCCACACACAGAAGCTTTTGTCTTAGTGTGCATAGATTGATCCCATGCTTTTTTTTTTCTTTTTTTTTTTTTACAAGGCTGAATCATTAAACCAGACTGCAGGACAGCTCACAGATTGAGGGTTTTGTCTGATCAAGCTAGACTGTAAGTTTAACACAGTAGTTTTGTAATCTGTGGAGCCACTGCAGGTGGAGCGCAGACAACCAGCTGAAAACATGAAGTGAAACTAAGGTGAAGAGATATGATTTTTACATGAAAAGGAAACAAGCAGACGTTTGCTGATGCTTTGTGCTGATAATATGCACGTATATTTGGTAAAATTTTATGTGGCTCTTTTTTATTGCTGGCGATTGATACATTTCTGGGGTGTGGGGAACAAACTTTATTAGCTTCTGAAGTGGGCCATGGAAAAAGAGGCTTGAGAACCACCGATTTAACACGTGGCACTTCTTTAATTAAGAAAACATAAACTGTGAATTAACAGTGATAAATAACTGGCCATCTAGTGCATTCATTCATAGTTATTCATTTAGCTGCTGCTAATTTTAAAATGATGAGCTGAGACCCTTAAAGGGATAAGGAGTGGCTCCAAGTAAAATGTACCTTCGGCTGCTCCCCTTTATTCTCCCCAAAGGGTAGCCACAGTGGACTAATCCACATAGGTAATCTGGCTGAGGTTTTATGCCGGATGCCCTTCCTGACCCATCCCTCCATGGCAGGAGGGGCTTGTGTTCCCACCTTCAAGATTAAAGATTCGAGATTCAAGAAGCTTTATTGTCATTTCAACCACATATAGCTGATGCAGAACATAGTGAAATCAGACGTTTCTCCAGGACCTGGTGCTACATAAACATACAACTTCTTCTTTTGTCGGCTGCTCCCTTTAGGGGTCGCCACAGCAGATCATCTGCCTCCATCTCACCCTATCCCTTGCATCCTCTTCCCTCACACCAACCCACTGCATGTCCTCCTTCACTACATCCATCAACCTTCTCCGTTGTCTTCCTCTTCTCCTCCTGCCTGGTAGCTCCATCCTCAACAACTTTTGTCCAACATATCCACTATCCCTCCTCTGAATGTCCAAACCATCTCAGCATTGCCTCTCTGACTTTGTCTCCAAACTTCTCAACCTGAGCTGTCCCTCTGATGCATTCATTTCTAATCCTGTCCATCCTGGTCACTCCCAGGGAAAATCTCAACATCTTCAATTCTGCCACCTCATAGCAGGTCTCACTATCGTCTTGTAAACCTTCCCTTTCACTCTTGCTGCTATCCTCCTGTCACACCTCCACCTCTCATTCACACACATGTACTCTGACACTCATCTCCACCCACTCCACCCTGCCTGAACTCTCTTCTTCACCTCTCTTGTGCTCTGTCCGTTGCTTTGGATGGTTGATCTCAAGTATTTAAACTCATCCACCTTTGCCCCCTCTACTCTTTGCATCTTTACTGTTCCACCTGCCTCCCTCTCATTCACACACATGTACTCTGTCTTGTTTCTACTGACTTT
>VUQH01059079.1:0-11031 GCA_015106775.1 Etroplus canarensis
GAGCAGAAAAGAGATCTAACAGACTCCGGAAAGTCAAAAACTATAAAAGATCTTTCAGAGGGATGCAGCACTGTTGAAATTGCCAAGATATTAGGACATAACCACAGAACCATCAAATGTTTTGTTGCAAATACCCAGTTTTGCAAGAAATGTATTGAGAAAAAAATATGCAAATTAATTGCCAAAAATTTGAGAATAATCAAATATGAAGCTACCAGAAACCCATTATCCTCCAGTGCTGTCATATTCCAAAACTGCAACCTACCTGGAGTGTCCAGAAATGCAAGGTGTTCAGTGCACAGACATGGTCAAGGTAAGAAAGGCTGAAACCCGACTACCACTGAACAAGACACATAAGTTGAAACGCCAAGACTGGGCCAAGAAATATCTGAAGACAGATTTTTCAAAGGTTTTATGGACTGATGAGATGAGAGTGACTCTTGATGGACCAGATGGATGGGCCCGTGGCTGGATCAGCAATGGGCATAGAGCTCCACTCCGACTCAGACGCCAGCAAGGTGGAGGTGGGGTACTGGCATGGGCTGGAATTATTAAAGATGAGCTTGTTTGACCTTTTGGGGTTGAAGATGGACTCAAACTCAACTCCCAAACCTACTGCCAGTTTCTAGAAGACACTGTCTTCATGCAGTGGTACAGGAAAAAGTCTGCATCTTTCAAGTAGACCATGATTTTTATGCAGGACAATGCTCCATCTTATGCATCAAAGTACTCCACTGCATGGCTAGCCAGTAAAGGCCTTAAGGATGAAAGAATAATGACACGGCCTCCTTCCTCACCTGACCTAAACCCTATTGAGAACTAGTGGGCCCTTCTTAAACCTGAGATGTACAGTGAAGGACAACAGTACACCTCTCTGAACAGTGTCTGGGCGGCTGTGGTTGCTGCACAAAAAGTTGATGGTCAAGAGTTCAAAAAACTGACAGACTCCATGGATGGAAGACTTTTGAGTGTTACTGAAAAGAAAGGTGGCTATATTGATCACTGATTTATTTTTTTGATTTATTTTTTTGAAATGCTTATTTATAAAGTGTGAGTTGTTTATTATACTCACTTTAACAGATGAAAATAAACAAGTGAGATGGGAATATTTTTGTTTTTATTTTTAATTGCACAATAATTCTGCACACTAATAGTTGCCTAATAACTGTACACATACAGATATTCTCTTACAAAAGCCAAAACCTCACTTTCACTTCCTTAAATCTTCAGGTTTGAGGTTTATTTACACTTTGGATTGACCAAGAGCACGGTTGTTGTTAAATAATAAAACTAATCTTCAAAAATGCAACTTGCCTTATAATTGTACACAGTCTACAGATGTTAGACAGAATGTGGTGTAAATAATATGAAAGAATGGATCCAACCTGCCTTGTATCAATGTTCAAGCTGATGGTGGTGGTCTATATATGGGAATGATATTTTCTTGGCACAGTTTGGGCTCCTTAGTACCAGCTGAGCATTATTTAAATGCCACAGCTTACCTGAGTATTGTTACTGACCATGCCCATCCCTTTATGATTACAAGAACCCATCTTCTGATGACTGCTTCCAGCAGGATAACACGCCATGTCACAAAGCTCAAATAATTTAAAAATTTTCTTGAATATGACAGTGAGTTCACTGTACTCAAATGGCCCCCACAGTAACCAGATTTCAATTAAATAAAGCCCCTTTGGGGTACGGTGGAACACAAGATTCACATCATGGTTGTGAAGTCAACAAATCTGCTGCAACTGTGTGATGCTATCATGTCAGTATGAACTAGAATCTGAGGACCGTTTCCAGTCCCTTGTTAAATCTATGCCACTATCTATGTTAAATCTAGGCAATAGCAAGATGTACCTTATAAAGTTACTGGTGAGTGTATATCTCACATTTAAGTAAATAAACCTTGCCAACCTTACAACCTTACCTTACAATGTGACGCGCCTCAAGACAACTTTTGTTATAAATTGTACTATATCAGTTTTAAAAAATTCAGTTGAACTGAATTGAAGTGAACTGAAATGAATTGAATTGAATTTGTTAGACAATCGACATTTTAAAATCTGACTGAACTAAACCTCATTAACAGAACACTGACAACACATACAATTAAGAGGATATGGTGTGCATAAATCTAAGCCAGCAAATGTTCTGTTAATTTATAAAGTTTTACAAATTCTTAAGCCATACTACCCCAATACTGCAACTTTCAATGCATATAAAGCTTCTATACAGTGGGGTGTTGTTCAATTTTTACACAACCCAGACATACAACACACCAACACCAATCAATACCCCAGTAGAGCAATCTAACCCCACATCTACCCCTCTGTGACAAGACATGCATTATTAACATTGCCAAGTGCTGTCAGGAAACATCTCTAATTTCTATCACCACCCACTGGCACATACATGAACACATCAACACCACATACATCATAACATGACCGGATTTTCAACAACAGGAGCAGCTCTGGCTCAGACGGTAGAGAGGATCAGAAGGTCACTGGTCTGATGTCCAGAACCTCCAGTACACATGTCAAAGTGTCCTTGGGAAAGACACCAGATCTAAAATTGCAACAGAGATCTGCATTTGTGTGTGTCTGACAGATAAAGACAGTTGTGCATAGAATAAGACAATTCACAAATGTGTTTGTGAATCTGACTTGTCGTATTGGAGCACTTTGAATGGTCAATAACACCAGAAAAGTGCTGTATAAACGCCAGTCAATGATACTCCTATTATTTACCTTTCTTCTTGCTGATCAACTATTATCCCCCTCACTTTCTTATTTTCTTATTTTCTGTCATTCTCTTATACAGTCAAGGGTAGCTGAAGGTCAACAGGTAGGATTGTGAAGAATAGTGACTTGGCAGATGTCATTGATTGATCCTGCGAGCAAAGGAAACCATCTCTAACCCTGCTGTATAGCTGCACTCACAACCGTAGTACGTCAGCAGTCAATACTGAAAGAGGCTTTGGGCAACTTACTGTCAGGAGTGTTATTGTTATGCTTCCATGCACCCCAAAGCACAAATCAATCCCTCTGTATCATAGATTTAAGATTAGTCTACTGATATTACTCAAACTATCTTCTCTAACAAAAGTCAATACAGATTTAGAAACAATTCTGTTAGAGGAATCACTAGAAATGTGAGACAGTCTATGAGGCTAAACACCAAATGATTAGAATCTTATTTAATTTGTTGTTCTTTCTAAAATACAAAGATAAACTATGCTTGCGTTATCACACTGTATAACTTAACCTGACTCCAAAACTAAATGGTTTAGATGCTTCGGGTTCTGAAATATCACAAAGATGTACACACAAAGTGGGCACTGGAAAGCTGGACAGACTGAGCTCATGGTGGTCTACTTTCATCTCTTAAAGTCTGCTCTTAGATTTGTGGTGGGGAAGACTGGCAAAGACAGGCAGAAGATAGAGATTATTTTAAACCCTGTTCACATTAAGATGGATCAATATGAAAACTTAATGTATTGGAACATGTTGGCATTACTGTTTTAGTTTCGGGTCAAGAGAATACAAAAAGCACACATTTTTGTCCTCGGTGGCATAACAAATAATTTCATGCACTGCCAATTTATTCTAACTTTTCTTTCAATATATTCGCAAAGACAGTTTAATAGTTCTCAGTATTTTTCAGTTTCCATTGTGAGATTTATCAAGTACCTGTTAATCTAACAACAGTCACATTTCTGCACTACTACACTAAAATGTAATTCCTTCTATATACCCACCAAGTAATCTGATAAGGTCATTTCAGTTTCTCCCCTCTTTCCCCAAGGGGTCACCACAGCGGATAATTCTGCATATGTTATTTGGCACGGATTTTTACACCGGATGCCTTGCTGACACAACCTTTCCATTCATCTGGGCTTGGGCAGTTAGAGTACACTTGCTTGTGACCCCCAAGGCTGAGCTTGTGTCTCCTCCTGGTCATGAACTGGGGACCTTTTGCATGCAAGGAAAATGTCTAAACAACTACACCGTGGAGGACCTAGTAATTGTCCCAACTAAACATAAACACAGGTCCATGAAAAAAACTGTATTTTGTGATCAGCTGCTTAATCAGTCTGTGGCTTAATCAACCTAAATAAGCAATCACAGGTTTAGGTATGCCATCAATTTAAGCTAAACAAAATACCAGTGTTTTCAGCAGCATTTTGGATTTATAGTCTTATAAAAATTTAAAATAATTGTGCATCTTTTCAATTTAATACAAGATCAATTTACGATTAAGAAAAAATATACTGGAAAATATTATCCAATATCAGTCACACATGAGCTTTCAGACTCAGGTCAGGACACTGCCCAGCAAAAAACAGGAGATTATCTGCTTAAAATGTGTTCTTAATATTGGAAATATGCAGGTTTGGTTTAGGCATATAGCTGCCGGGATAGAGCGTGAAGGATGCAGAACAAAATGCTGCACATTCGCTTGCTTTATGTTTTGTGATATTGACATATGGGTTAAATTGGACATTACACAGACTTTGTACCACAGAGCTGGCAGGTTGAAGTCATTTTAATGTTTAGGCCAACTGATTTGGGCACATTCCCAGATACAAACCTTTTAAAAAACTTCAGGATCTTAGTGCATTTGTAAAAATGGCTGCAATCAAAAAACTCAGTTACAGAGTATAAAATACCAAAACTACAACTTAGTGCAGACCAAAGTAATTATGTCTGTGATTGTCTGCAACGTGTGAGAGGAAGTAGAGCAGGTTGTCCTCTCATCGGAAGGTTGGTGGCTCAAGCTCCAGCCCACATGCCAAAGTGTCCTTGGGCAAGACACTGAACCCCAAATTGCTCCTGACACATCCATCAAAAATAGAGTGCGAGTGTGTGGGTTAAAGTTAGAATGCACTATAGAAGTGCTGTATGAACGCGTGTGTGAATGGGTGAATGAGGCTTGTCATAAAAAAGCACTTTGATTGCTCAATTAGAGTAGAAAAGTGTTATATAAGTACTAGTCTATTTAGAGACTGAATGGAGAGACAGTGAATGACCAGGGACTGTTCAAAAAACAGAGGTGTGTGCAGAGTAACAGGGGTCTGTCTATCAGTCTTTCTTGTACTGTGGGGGAGGAGATAAGGGATCAATAGGAGGTGACAGAGCATGTGGCATATGACTCTGACAACCTGCCCCCTCACTTTGAGGGTCTGACAAGAACACACCATACACAGACACACAAATACACACACACCCTCCAGTAAAGTTCTGTCAAAATCAGTCAAGGCAAGCCAGACAAAATTAGCTGACGCTGTTTTATGATAAAATGTGTTGGGGTCCTGCGTGTCAAATTTGGCCATGCATGTGTGCATGGGATATGGGTGTGTGCGTGTGTGCGCTCCATTAGCCAGCTTTCCTCCTGGCCACCATATGCAGAGCTTGGAGCCCAGGCTGGCTCCATCTGTCGGGTTAATGCCCAGCCTCAGCCCCAAGCAGCTGTCCCCTACAAGCCTCATTATTCTAGCAGGAACCATGAAGGAACACACAATCATGTACACACATAGTGGACACACCAATACACACAATAAGAGCGAGACACACTTGATAGAGCCAAGGACTATCATACAATGACAAAGTCTCCAGAGCCTGGGAAGGTGTTTCTGAAACTCATTTTGGCTGTCTGAGCAGTTGTCAGATGAACATTGCCTACAAGAATTCATTATTTTCAATGGTCAAGCCCACAATTGGGCAAGCTGTCTATTAGAGGAGAGGACAGTAGAGAAGAGGAGTGGAGAGAAGAGGAGTGGCGTTTGGTAGACTTAAAACAGTGGAATAAATAAAAAAGGATCAAAGGAACAATGAACAAACTGAAAAAAGTTGAAAAGAGGAGAGGTTGTGAAGAGGTGACAACCCAACACTTGCCTTTGTCTAGTTGAATCCCAATCTTGGCACTGAGGAACCACAGGGGAGCCAGTCAAAGAGAAGTGTGTATGTGTGTGGGTTTCACACTGCTTTGGGAGATGGATTATTCCTGATTATTTACCTATTACATTTAAGCTTCCACTTGAAACTCAGCAGGCTAACCCACAGGTAAACAGAAATGCACCGGGCAAACATAAGAAAACACACACACACACACGCACGCACACGCACGCACACGCACGCACACGCACGCACACACACGCACACACACACACTTCAAGGCCAAATTATACACCTCTCTTGAGATTCCTTAAGGGAGTGATTTATTGTTCAGTGTTGGATTCATAGAAGGCTATGTCACACATTCATTATACACTGCAAGTAGTTGTGTTTACTATGGCTTCACTGTTATGCTCACCAAGGCCTTAAGGCTTGATGCAGACAGAAACGATCTGGTGGCAATGCATCATATCTAATTAAAGCTGGAATATATGTTCAGCACTGATAAAGCTCAAGAACCCTTAATTATTATGCAGAAACAATTCTTATATGCATAGCATTGTGCAATAAAACGACAACAACACTGGCACAAGGTCAAAATTAAGCTGAATCATTTCCAAGAAAACTAATAAATGTGACTTGAAGCTATTTGGTGATAAACACAGGCATGAATCCACTTCTTTCCAGAGAACCATCTTTGCCCTCACCTTTCCTGTTCTTCTGAAAATTGGACCCTTTCTGTTTGTCAGGAAATGTTGCAAAATAGAAGAATTACATAAGGTACTTGCATTTATCCATCACAAACATTTCTTGACAGGTCAAAGAGCTTTAGAAAGCAGAATGCCATCTTAGAAAGAGGATTTTTTCAGTCTCCACAATTTTTCAAATTTGTGTTCAAACCACTGCACCACTAACAACTCCATTAACTACCATTTCTTGTAGATTATTGCATCCCATTCATTTCTGTAATTAGTATTGTTTCCTCATTTGAGCATGCCTGCTAAAAACAGTAAAAGTGTCTTCCAGCATAACCTGACCCTTAGTCTGATTTATCCTATGACTCCTCATTATATCAACACAGTCAGCACCAGATTCAGGGTTAGCCAGCATGCCGAAGTGCCCTTGGGAAAGATGCTGAACCCAAAATTGCTTGGAGTGTGAATAGTTGAAATGTGCTTAAGGCATAGATTTAAAAGGCCGCATGACTGGGTGAAAGTGGCTTGTAGCAAAAAGCACTTTGAGGGCTCAGTAAGAGCAGAAAATGTAAGTCTATTTACCATTTACCAACTGAATTTTGTGGCCATGCTAGCCAACATCCATAATGGCAGGGGTTTGTTTTCTTGATTAAAGATCCTTGCCATTATAGCTGTAAACTTATTATATGGCCATAGCTCTTGGACACAGGACTGTAAGCCCCCATTTCCCCACCAGCCTGAAACTATGACAAGTGTATCTCACACGTAGACTTAACTTGGGCTGGGTAATAAAGGTACATTAATAACTGCCCAGGTATATGTGGCAACTTAATTGATATATTTTATTCTTTATTCTATTATCAATTTAAATGATAATCCCATCTCTCTTTGAATGTTCAATCACGTCTAACAAGCTAGCCCCAACGCTTTCCCTCTCACATTTTCGCTACTAGCTGGCTTGCTGGTTAGGTTACCGTTTTGGTTACTATAGTGCTCTGTCATTTATTGCTCAAAAAATAATTTGCAAGAGCATCTTATAAGTGGCATTATTAAAGGAAATGCGTGGAATATGACCTCTATGGTTCCGCCTTAAATATGATCCTGTGTGACCTTGACTTTTGACCCCACAACCTTGTAAATGCCATTAGATCTTCTGCCCATCGTAGCTATTAACCACACAAAGTTTGGTTAAGATCCAGCAAAAGAGACAGCTCCTGTAGTGGTAACAACATTTGTAATGGGCAACCTGAAAACATAATGCCTCTATGGTGGAGGCATAATAATTAATTCAAGAAAGCGTTCATGCTTCTTTTCACAGTGCATACACATGCATATTTACATTTATTCACATTATCCTCCACCGCAACAATGCTAGGTCTGTAGAAAACACTGCACAACCTCAGGAAGTAGAAGCAGAAAATTCTTCTATGTACAGCCAGTATCACTTGAATTGGCTGTCAGATTAATGACAGAAAATTTAGAGATAATAGCATGCTAAAATTTTTGACAGTCTCACCTTGGACAGACCTCCTACGTCCAGGTAAAAACAGATGATGAAGACATTCCAGGCCACCCAGATCGCAGCCCATACTGTGTACTGGAGGGGAAAAAACAGTTTAGCTGCAAGAGTAGAGAAGCAGTAGAGAAATAGATGAACTGAAGCCAATATGACAGCTACAAAATAAATGGCGGGCTGAATGAATAAGGTAGTAAACAAATAAAAGGTTGTGTCCAGTGGGCTACCAGACTGACATGCTCTATACACATGCAGACATCATTTACACACATTTGTATGCAAGACCTCATTTTTTTTCAAAGATGCCAGTAAGTTCAGTGAGTCTATTTGAGCCCTCAGGGGGCTGCAGGTTTTTACGGTGCTGAGGCTGACTGAAGTTCAAAACTCAACCATTTATAAAATTGTAGAGTTAGGCAGCCAACTGTTGACAGGTATAGGGTGATACTGAGTGCTATTCACTGTCAGAATCATCAGAGTAAACATCGTGAAATCCTCTGACTCATGATGAATTGTGTGCTTAAAATGTTAGTGAAAGGACAGCGAAGGACAAAACAGCACCTCTGTAAAAATGTACATGTTAGATCACGAAAGGTCTTAGCTTGCACTCTTAAGCTTTTCACTTGACAATAGACAATGGCTTTAACTTTTTCTCCTTCCTCTCCTCCCTTCAATTCCTGCTTCCTCTATGTCTTCATTTTATTCTGTGTGGCTTATGTCTATCCTCCTTTATCTCCCCAGTCTCTCTTTATTTATTCTCCTCTCTGTATCTCTTGCACACTCCCCCAATCTTTTCCTGTCATTAACATCGCCATCTGTGCTTCCACTAATGCTGTTCAGAATAGGCTTTTAATGCCTTAGATGAACGTTATTGTGTCAAATAAAAACTGAAGTGCGTAAAAGCACATTTATAAAGCCTTGTAGTGGTGTTTTTTACTAAAGTCATGAAAAACAAGCAGCATATGCATTCCATTGTGCTTTAAAGAATGACCTTCTCTGTCCCCAAACTTGAAGCCCTGTATAAATCTGATGAGCTCCTTAATGCCCCCACCCCCACCCCACATCAAGTTCCCACCCTGTTTAATTAGCCCTAATTACCAAGGGATTAGAGTGATTTAAGGGTGCCGCACAATGCACAAAAGAGTGCAGCACGATTAAAAGGAAAGGAAACAACCCTGCATGTACACTACATGCACAGGCAGAGAGGAAATGCAAAGTGATGTGACACTACTTAAGAAAAAATATTAGAACAGGATTATAGGAGTTTCCAGTGAACTACAAGCTAAGTGTAATTTTTTTCATGTGTACTCACCACTACAATGTAACGTGGCCGGTACTGGATGGTGCCAAAGAGGCCGAGGATGACAATGATGATATGGAAGAAGTTGGCAAGGATGGGGGCCCACTGGTATCCAAGGAAGTCAAAGACCTGTCTTTCTAAAGCTAATACCTAAAGCGTGACAAGAAAAAGAAAAGTCAGTTTAACATGTAGCAAAAGCAAACTGCCTTTATTGATGCAACAAGAATCATCAAGAAATGTTGTGAAGTTAAACTGTGTTAACGCTCATGAAACAACCCTGAAGAAAGGAAACATACACAGACATCAACAACATATAACATCATGGTGAGAAAGATAATTAAAAATAAAGCCTACAAACATGTACAGCTTTTAGTTTACCGAAGACAATATGTGTTCCCCTCACAGCAACTGGCCAAAAATCCATACTGAGCCACTTGACATGAACAGCTTGAGTGTTTAGCCTCTAACGGTGGGAGCGCCCAGGGGGGAAGACCAGAAGTTTTACAAAATAAACAATGACAGATTTATTGATTCAACCCCTGCTGAGCTACAGAGCAGATCACTATTTCCAACATTTCTGCCAACGCCTGGCAGGAACAAGAATGCTCTGGGAACTTTATGGGAGGTGAGGGCCTTTCTTAATAATACCACTGCAGTGAGCTTAGGCACTTATTAAAATATGTGCTTACAAACAACCTGTAAACATGGACACACTCGTTCACATGCACAACAGAGGTTAAACCCACTACAATGAAAAGAGAAATTCCACAGTTTTCCCAGTACAGGCTGACCATTTCCACTCCTGCAACGATAAAGGTTTATGGCCAGTTATCTTTACATAAAGATTAGCTAAAATCTTCTTCTTCTCCTTTCGGCTGATCCCGTTAGGGGTCGCCACAGCGGATTATCTGCCTCCATCTCACCCTATCCCTTGCATCATCTTCCCTCATACCAACCCTCTGCATGTCCTCCTTCACTACATCCATCAATCTTCTCTGTGGTCTTCCTCTTCTCCTCCTGCCTGGCAGCTCCATCTTCAACATCCTTTGTCCAATATGTCCACTATCCCTCCTCTGAACATCTGAACAACTCTCTTCTTCACCTCTCTTGTGCTCTGTCTGCTGCTTTGGATGGTTGATCCCAAGTATTTAAACTCATCCACCTTTGCCACCTCTACTCCTTGCATCCTCACTGTTCCACCTGCCTCCCTCTCATTCACACACATGCACTCTGTCTTGTTTCTACTGACGTTCATTCCTCTTCTCTCCAGTGCATACCTCCACCTCTCCAGACTCTCTTCCACCTCCTCCCTACTCTCACTACAGATCACAATGTCGTCTGCAAACATCATAGTCCACGGAGACTCCTGTCTGACCTCATCTGTCAATCTGTCCATCACCATTGCAAACAAGAAGGGGCTCAGAGCTGATCCCTGATGTAATCCCACCCCCACCTTCAACCCATCTGTCACTCCTACTGCACACCCCACCACTGTCTCACTGTCCTCATACATGTCCTGCACCACCTTCACATACTTCTCTGACACTCCTGACTCCCTCATACAATTCCACACTTCCTCTCTTGGCACCCTATCATATGCTTTCTCAAGATCCACAAAGA
>VUQH01059084.1:0-17514 GCA_015106775.1 Etroplus canarensis
GTATTGTCAAGAGGAAGATGAGAGACACCAGACCCAACAATGCAGATGACCTGAAGGCCGCTATCAAAGCAACCTGGGCTTCATTACACCTGAGCAGCACCACATGCTGACTGCCTCCATGCCACGCCGCATTGATGCAGTAATTCATGCAAAAGGAGGCCCAACCAAGTATTGAATGCATAGAAATGAACATACTTTTCAGAAGCCTGACATTTCTGTTTAAAATATCCTTTTTTATTGATCTTATGTAATATTCTAATTTTCTGAGACACTGAATTTTGGGTTTTCATTATCTTTAAGCCATAATCATCAAAATTTCAAGAAATAAATGCCTGAAATATTTCACTCATTGTGTAATGAATCTATATAATATATGGGTTTCACTTTCTGAAATGAATGGCAAAAAATATTGAACTTTTTCATGATATTCTAATTTTTTGAGATGTAACTGTATATGTAAAGAAGGATTTCTATTACCCCTTTTTGTAACTGGATACTTCAAATTTTTCTGTAGGCAAGCATAATGGTCATATTTGCTTGCACAGACCATTTTAATATTCACTGTCCTGGCAGCATTACAAAGAATTCTGTCAGAAACTAAAAGAGCCAATCCAAACTGGTCAGAGGCAGTCATACAATATGCAAATGGGAAGTCCATCATGTTAATATCAAAAGGTTGATAAGCACTTTAGAAGATATTACAGCACATTTTATACCCTGGTAAAGATATGCAATCTGTTAATTAGACACGGCTTACCAAGTTTAGTTGTTTTGCTTTTCTAATTTTCTAAATACAAGCGAGTCCACCAATCTAGTCAGCCTTGCCCTGAGAGATAGCAGTGTTTTGCTTAAGGGCAAACTCTATTTCTGTGCACAGGAACTTCAGCATTTTTCTGAAAGCAGACTATAACTGTTCTAATGTCACCTGCATTATAACACATGTATCAATAACACCACTGCCATAGTACTATTATCAGAAAATGTTTTCACATTTCCAACTGTTGAACATACTGTCAAGCCTCTTAAGAAGTGAACATGTTTTGAAAATGTTAAATCTGCACTATAACTTTGTATCGAGATGTTTCACCTTAGCCCAGTTATGAAAAAAATCCTGTTTGCATTGTAGAGGTTTAAGTTTAATTTGCCCCTCTGCAGTGAATCTACAATGTAACCTACACAGGTGGCCACCGCCATTACTAGCATTTATGCTTCTGTGAGGTGTTCCTATTGCCTCCGTTGTTCCTGCAATTTCGCTGCCAAGACACTAGTTGGTGGTGGGGTGTCCCTACAGCATAGAGTTTGAGAGTAGAGTAAGGGCTTGTGGCTACAACTTACCTACGATGTTGACTTAACGCACAAGCATAAATCCACTGAGAGAGTAACAGACGGTCGTCATTTATTGACAACTTCTGTTTCACATCCCACTTAATCTGTAACTGTTAGACTGGTCCTGTGTGAGTGTTTTACATGCATTGGAAATATAATGCAAAATCAAAGCTTCCCTGTACTGTTTGAGCTGCAGCTGCATGTCACATAGTTTGTTTTTCAGCAATTTTAATGTAAAGGCAAAGGCAGGATTCATGTAGTAGTTCAGTAGTCTTGGAAGGAGTGACTCTTGTGACACCACTGTATATATGTTTCCTGTTTTGTCTGTGTTCCCGCTGCCTGACCCGTTTCCAGTGCTTTAAAAACATGCTAATTAAGAAATGTGTTAGAACGTGACACTTGCTAATTATTAGTTCCTAAATCCAGTTGCTGTGGGAGGCAAGTGTCAACTGACAACATTTAATAAATACTCTGAATGAAGAAAGAGTCTTATGGGGCAAGTTGCCAAAGCAATTCTTCTGTGGTTTATCAAAGAAATGAAAAGCATTCATAGACCTGCAACTGAAAATTACATATTCTGTGTTTGTTTAAAAAAAAAAAAACAGTAGCTTCATTATATCTTTCAAAAGCTGCAGTGAGAATCCAGGGATTTCTCATTTGCGCTGAGAAAATCTGAAAAAGTGAATAACATGGAAAAAATCTCAGCACCAGCCCTTCCACAGTTGTAAGGCTCACATGAACATCATAGGTGATTGATAGTTTTAGTGTAGCAGTGCATGGACAGTTGTACACTCTGGTTTTCACATTTTATTTATATATTCAGCATGACTTACTGAGGCAGGCTAACACACCACAGCAAGAGGATAAAAACCATCTCAGTATTCTACAGCAGCTTTCATATAACATGTATGATCTCCAGCCACTTCGTCATGTATACTGATTCAACTGATCATTAAAGCAAATATTTAATCAACCAATCACAGGGCAACTATTCAGCACATTCAGGCATGTAGACATGGTCAAGAAGACCCGCTGAAGTTCAAACTGAGTATGAGAATAAGGAAGAAATATGATTTAAATGACTTTAAACATGGCGTGTTTGTTGGTGCTAGACAGGCTAGCCTGAGTTTTTCAGAAACTACTGATCTACTGGGATTTTCCAACACAGCCATCTCTAGGGTTTGTAGAGAGAGGTCCAAAGAAGAGAAAATATCCACTAAGTGGTAGTTCTCTGGGAGTAAATGCCTTGTTGATATCAGAGGTCACAGGAGAATGGCCAGGCAGCTTCAAAGTTGATAGGAAGGCAACAATAACTCAAACTAGAAAAGCACTCAGAGAGCACAGACCTCCACCAAGCAGCTCGAGCCTTTGATCTTTCTACAACACTTGCACGCATGCGCACACACACACACACACACACACACTTCCTCATAGTCATGATATGTGGGGACATCAGACTGACGATTTTTTTGTTCGGCATGATCCCATCACCTGATTCTTCCCAAAATTTAATCACCTCTTCCTTTTATGAAGCCAAATCCGTAAAAAAAAAATTTCAGCCAAATCCGGTAATTAGTTTTTGAGTTATTTTGCACACAAACCAACGCCAACAAAAACATATACCTCTGCCATCTTGGCAAAGGTCAGTAACTACTCATCACAAACAATGTACTTAGAAATGCATCTCTGAATGCACAAACCACTGAAACTTGAAGCAGATGGGTTACAGCAGCAGAAGACCACACTAGGTGCCACTCCTGCCAGCTAAGAACAGGAAACTGAGGCTACAATTTATACAGGCTCAGCAAAGTTGGACAATAAAAGACTGGAAAAACATTTCCTGGTCTGAGCCTGTATTTCTTCAGATGGCAGAGTCAGAATTTGGTGTAAACAAAATGAAAGCAGGGATCCATCCTACAAGTGGTGGTGGTGGTGTAATGGTGTGGGGGATGTTTTCTTGGTGCTGCAGTACTAAATAAGCATCATTTAAACACCACAGTTTACCTGAGTATTATTGCTGACCATGTCTGTCCCTTTATGACCACAGTGTACCCATCTTCTGATGGCTGCTTTCAGCACGATAACATACTGTGTCGCAAAGCTCAAATCATATGAAACTAGCTTCTTGAACATGACAGTGAGTTCACTCACTCAAATGGCCTCCACAGTCAGCAGATCTCAATCCAGGAAAGCACCTTTGGGATGTGGTGGAACATAATTTTCACATCAGAGTTTCTGAGGAATGTTTCCAGCACCTGGTTGAATCTATAACGCTAAGAATTAAGGCAGTTCTAAAGGCAAAAAGGGGGACCAGCCAGGTGCTAGCGAGGTGCATCTCATAAAGTGGCTGGTGAGTGTACAATCAGTAATCAGTGACTGAAAGGGTCAACCTAACATTGCCTGGGGGACCTAAAGTAAAACTTTGATCTGCTGGCTCTAAAATTGGCAATTTACCTGTTTGTTCATGAAGACATAGATAATTGGATTGTAGACAGCTGCTGTCTTGGAGAAAAATGCAGGAATAGAAGCAAGCCTGGGATCAAGTTCAATGGTTGGATGGGCTGTGACCAGTATGGAGAAGGCTGCATATGGCGTCCAACCCACCATGAACGCCACGATCATCACCACCACCATACGGGTCACTTGGCGCTCGGGCTTCCTGGCGGTGGCCAGACGACCATGAGATACCTGAAAGAAACAGAAAACCCACAGAAGTATATGTTTCTGGTGACCATCAGCTGACAAGTAATAATAACCATTCATGTTCCTGTAGGTGGAGAACACTGCTATTATAACCCGACACCACTTATAGTTACTCTAATAAAGCTCAAATGTCAGCTGGGATGACCAGTCATCCAGCACTTGATAATATGTAATAATAGCCCAAAAGTCTCCCAGAGTCTCAATAATTATAATTATCCCATCAGCACTGTACTGGAGTCTGGTTTCTTTTACCCTTCCTGCTGAGCTCTGCTTTTGACTACACATTTCCTATCATTTTGAAAACTTTGGAAAGTAAAAACTGAAATTAAGCTTCAGAAATGGATGTTCTCTGTGTGCTGAGTGAGAACTGACCTTCCTAAGCTTCCGAAGGAGCTTCCCATAGCAGAAGAATATCACTCCCAGGGGCAAAATGAAACAGGTGGCAAAGAACGTGAGGATGTAGCTGTGATCCGTCACGTTGGTTGAATACCTGTTCACAGATGGACACAAAAAAGATTGGCTTTTAATTTCAAACCAGTGTGATTGTTTCCACCTGTGTGTCTCTTTTGAAACAAAATGGTAACAATCTTGTCATTTCACAACTGTGAGCTGTGTGAAAAATCATCCTGAGATTTTCAAGAGGGAAAAAACCTTTTGCACCTTGTTTGAGCTTCAGTTAAAAGGGGAAATTTCATAGCTGAGACAAATTCGTGTGACAAAATTTAGACGCCTGAGGTGACTGATTTTGTGTAATTATGTCATTTTCATAAAGGCACCAACTGTCTTCAAATAAAACAAGCACCAGATTAATGTCTAGGGATATATCTGGCAGACAGAACTGTGTGTGTGTGTTTGTGAGTGCAACTTAATCCTCGTTAATCACTGAAGTGAGGCTGAGTTGAACACTCACCATGGTGCAGTTCGCACCTCATTAATTAATGGAATATATATAAATAAATATCAAACATTGAGACTGCTTTTAAGACAGGTTGTGGGGAACTACTGTATTAGATTTGCACAAAATCAATATGAAAAAGGCACCACTGGTAGAGCCCTGTGGTGGCAGCTCACTTGAAGCCCTGAAAATGCAAATATCTGCAGCCATGTGCAGCCATGGGGCCCCAGCATCACTGGGAGACTCACGTCATTCATTCAATACCCTGAAAGATAGGACACAGCATACTTTACATTTTTTGTTTTCCATTCTAGCTACTGGACCAAATGAAGCACTCAGTTTCCCTCAGTGGCTCCGTCTACTGGTCAGGAGGCCAAATTTACTTACGATTCAGTAAATTAATTGGTCGCTTTTGCCTACAGGCAGACAGTATTTAAATCAGCTCCAAGAGTCATTCTTAATGCGGTGAATTCCATGCACTGTTACTGACAACTCTGTCAAAAAATCCCACAAATTAAATTAGCTAACAAAATCTTTCTTTCCACCACCAGCTGGTGTCCTCATTTTCTCCAAGCTGCCTGTCGCAGGAAATCTTTTCATTTAGACTGTGGGAAACAGTGCTGCTTCACATTTGGAAAGGATGAGCTTTTATGTAGGTCTTTTTCAATGCCACTGCTACTACTACTACTTAGGGACTCTAGAAAATGAATCTCATATTACAGAAATACCTCTTAATCAGGATATTAAAACTATAAGTTAAAAATATTTCAATGTCAAATTTGCCTTGAGCTTGACATGCTATTTGGACAAAAGTTTTGGGTCACCTACACATTACACCCACATAAGCTTTTATGACATTCTGTTCTAATTTCAGCATCTCTTCTCTTTGCATATAACAGCTTCCACTCTTCTAGGAAGGTCTTCTTCAAGATTCTGAAGTGCATCTGTGGGAATTTTTGCCCATTCATCCAGAGAATTTGTGAGTTCACACACTAGTGTTGGACAAGAGGACCTGGTTCACAAACTCCTTTCTAGTTCATCACAAAGGTGTTGGATAAAGTTGAAGTCAGAGCTATTTGTGAGCCAGTCAATTTCATCCAAATCAAACTCATCCAACTCATCTTTTATGCACCTTGCTTTGTACACTGGGGCACAGTTACACTGGAACAGAAAAGGGCCTTATCCACAGTGTTCTCACAAAGTTGGAAGCATACAATGGTGCAAAATGTCTCAGTGAGCTGAAACATTAAATTTTTTTCTTTACTGGAACTAAGGGCCCCCAGGCCAACCTCACAACAACAATCCCACAGCATTATCCCTCCTCCACCAATCCTTATAATTGGCACAATGCAGTCAGGCAGGTAATGTACTGGTATTTACCAAACCTAGACTCCACAGAGCATATTTCCACTGTTCTAGAGCCCAGTAGTGTAAAGTACTGCTTTGGATCATCCATGCTCCGTTCAACACTTGGCACTGTGCTTGGTGATGTAAAGTTTGTATGCAGCTACTCAGCCATGGAAAACCATGCCATGAAGCTCCCAGCATACAGTTTTTGTGCTGATGTTAATGCCAGTGGAAGCTGTAACGCTGCAGTTACTGAGTCAGCAAAGCTTTCCCAAAGGAGGGAGGGGAGGAAGGAGGGGACAGTGGAGGGAGAAATTTCACAAACTGACTTGTTGCAATATTTGCGTCCTAATACAGGCCCATGCTGAAATTCAGTGAGCTCTTTAGAATGACCCATTCTTTCATAAATTTTTGTAAAGGCAGACTGCATGGCTAGGTGCTTGATTTTATACACCTGTGGCAATTTGACAAAAGGAAACCCCTGAATTCAATAATTAAAAGGAGTGGCCCACTACTTTTGTCCATGCATTGTCAAAGTTACTGCACAGAATATGAAGTCTATCATATCAGCTATGCAGCCCACTATAATCTAAAGCAGCAACATTTTGTAACGTTCTTTGTGTTCTGCTTTAGAAATGCTTTAGATTTGGCACAGGGATTGTCAACGTGTGTGTGACAATGTGGAGGGCATCAACAGATGTTGTCCAAGGGTTAAGGGTTGCTCTTTGGCACAAAATGGCCAGATTAAGACTGCTAAAGTCCATAAAAAGCAAGCTGATCAATATTGGGAGCTGTCTTTTGTTTAGATGAGATGAAGATAAATTTGTTGGGCTCAAATTGTGCCCAGCACGTTTGGTGTGATTCTGGTATATAATCCTCCAGCGAAGATCAAATGAGGGGTTGTTTACAGAAAATTTGAGCAAATCTGGAACCCTCCATACAAAGACTAAGTAATATGAAGTATTACAGAAATAACAACCAGAATGTCAATGACGTAGTAGCTCATCAGCTCCTGATCCCTCACAATTCACAAGTTATTGTAATGTGTGAAGTACAGAAAGAAAGTGATAGGGTTATTTGTCACTGATTGGCTGTATTGCACAAACTAATGAGAATGAAACTCAACTGAGGAATCAAGGAGGCTCTCAAACAGTCACATCTAGGACAACGTCCTAAGTCTTGACTGGCCCTAACCTAGCTTAGGACCTTATTATGGCATAAATAAACTTAATGGCAGCATTTATGTATAGATAGCAGAGGGGCATGTGCAAACACTCCTTTCATGAACATAATCCAAGCCAAGAGCCTTGGTATCTTAGGAGCGGCAATTCTAAATGAAAAAATGACCATGAGATGACAAATATGTCTTTAACCTCAGTTTCGGTGAAGACCCATCAGATGATAATTGTGTGCAAGCTTCACTAAAATCTGACCAATACTGAAGGAAGAGTCGTGATTTTTGTGAATTGCCCAGCAAGGGATAGGGTGAGATGGAGGCAGATGATCCGCTGTGGTGACCTGTAACGGGAGCAGCCGAAAGAAGAAGAAGAAGAAGAAGAAGAAGAAGAAGAAGAAGAAGAAGAAGAAGAAGAAGCCCTTTAGCCAATTAGCTAAAACTTGAAATCTTCGTAATGAAAGATGCAGTCTGGAAAACTGGTAGCCATCATCTGCTGGCTTAGCATTTGGGGACAGCTAACGTTCCAGTAGCCATTCTCCAGACAGTCGAATGCAGTCCCCACTTTTGCCCTCCACAGCAATTGCTGTTGCATGCAACCAAAGCCTGCTCAAATTTGACTGCAATCAGACCAAAATCTTGCCCATTGCCTAATGATCCGGCATAGTCATGTATAGATTGTCTTTATGAAACATGTGCTGACATCCTAGCAAACATTTTGATGTTGAATAACCATCAGCAGGCAGTCTTTTCACAACATCTTACTGCTGGTTGAAAAACTGTGTTGTCTTTTTATCAGTTAGAACAAAATGAAATAAAATATTCTCAATCAAGAACATCAAAAGATGTATTGCGAGGGTGACTCAAACCCTTGAGAGAGAGAATGGTTGACAGTCTAAAACCAAACCATCCATCCATCCAGAATGGCCAGTTAACATAACCCTGCATGTCTTTGGACTGTAAGAGGAAGCCGGAGTACCCAGAAACAACCCACACAGAGAATATGCAGGAGGGTCCCAGCCAGTTTGTGCATTCAAATCTAGGACACAACCATGCTGTCCCAAAAATGTTTGAAATGGCAAAAAATGGTTGTCTAGTAATATTAGGAGACAGCCTTGCGATGTCCATTCCACAAAACCAAATCAGCCGCCAATCACATCATATAGGAAAATGAAGACAGGCAGATACAGTGTCAACATTCATTTGACTATGATGCAGTTTTAACCATATTTGCTTGGTTTTGTTGCAGTGGCTCCTTATTGTGGGACTTGTATTTTTCATACAGTAAATCTGAGCAGTTTTTAATTTCACATTCAAGCAAATAACCTACTTTACAACTAAAAAGTGATGCTATACTCCAAGGTGATAACATTTTTAATTGTTTGACATTTAAAAGATATTGCACAAGGGTGTACTCCTATTTACTGTCTGCTAGTGTCTTTATTTGACAGGGAAACTGAGCAATGGGCCAACTTCCTAAAACAGATAATAGCTTAATGAACAGAGAGTAGAGGATTACTCATATCTGGCACACATGCAGATTTTCCAAACAAGCCCAGGGATTTAAGCTGACAACCTTTGTGTGTGTGTGACTGTGTGTCTTTGTGATAAATATCCTACACAACACCTGAGCATTAGAAGGAATTTTAAAGAAAGTCAGTATAGACCTGAATCACATTCAAACTCCATAACAAGGGTGCAGCTACCTACAGTATCCTGACACCAACGTGCACAGTCCTTCCAGCATTGGATATGTGCATATATACTGTGATAAAGAGATGCACATGAATGAGGCTCTTAAAATGCATCAGGCTGTGCATATTGCAGCACCCTGAATCTCACACACCTGTGCCATTTAAGTTCTTGCTGTTAACCAAATATTTTCTGACAGAGCTCATGCTCCATGCAGCTAGAGTTGCAGGAATTATATATGTGCTGGGTATCTCCATATGGTGATGTTTTAATTGCACTGCCTGAACAATTTGTCCTCCTGGTTCTTCTTCTAAGCAACAGTTCTCCAACAGGGCTTGAGGTAAACACTCAGCCCCATATCTGTGCGCCTGAGATCAAAGCAGCTAAATAGCATTACCCAGATGACACCCTGAGGGCCAAGGCTAGAGGAGACTTGTTTTACTTCTTCCATGAGACGGATTAGCACGCTGCAGGCCAAGATGGCTGAAGCAACCATGTAGATCTGATCCACAGGGGTGCGGGATGAATGCCTGCTCTATTTATGGGCAAGAGGTGTGATTTTAGAAAAAAAAAACACCGAGGTTAGCAAACACCTGAAATCCAATGAAGTTAGTTAAAATCTTTTGAAATACTTTATTATTATTACTGTTAAGAATGTGTAACAGTCAGAGAATGCTCTCAGGTAATATCAGGTAATATCTAGACAATCAGATGATGCATTTGGGGATAAATGCAGCAGTATTAAGGGAGGCCACCCAGGTTTTGTATGAGTGCATTTCATTTCTGTCATCATGTTCCATATAATCAGGTTACTTAGGTGCTGGTTCCACAGGAGAGGAGCCTGATAGCTGAAGGCTCTGCCTCCCATTCTATTTTTAAAAACTTTAGGAACCACATGTAGGCCTGCACTCTGAGAACGAAGAGCTCTATTGGGAAAAAATGATACATTGAGGATGTAGATAGGATGGGGCCTGATGGTTTCAGACTTTGTAAGTGAATAGAAGGATGTTAAATTCAAGTCTGGATTTAACAGGGAGCCATTGAAGAGAAGCCAATATAGGGGAAATATGATCTCTCTTTCTAGTCCCTGTCAGGCAGCATTTTGGATCAACTGCAACTGAATTACAATAATCAAACCTAGAACTAATAAATGCATGAACTAGTGCAACAGTTTGTGTCTCAGTATCACAGCTCTCACCAGCGTTTCCAAAGTATAGTGGTTTACACACTTGAGAGACATTAAAGTTCCCAGTTTGCAAACAGAAGGAACCACAAGCCCAGCCTCTGGGGTAACAAGCCTATGTACTCCTAGTACCCAGATAAATAGGAGGGTTGCATCGGGAAGGGCATCCGGTGTCAAATCTGTGCCAAATCCCATAAGCGGATTCATCTACTGTGACGACCCCATGGGAAAAAGCTTAAAGTACCTTCTATCACAGCTGTCTTATGTAGCCCTCCACTTCAGACTTCCAGCGTTATTTGTCATACTGAAGTGGGATATGGCCTACTATGGCATATTGTCGACAGGTTTTTCATTAGAGGTTTTCCTTCCTGTAGTCCTGTGACTTTCAGTGTTCTCTACAAGGAGGTTTTGGAGGGGTTTTTCTCACGGTCAATTTAGAATTGCCAACCCCTTTGCATGTCTTTGGACTGTGGGAGGAAGCTGGAGCACCCGGAGGGAACCCATGCAGGCACGGGGAGAACATGCAAACTACACACAGAAGGGCTGTTGGATTTGAACCCGGACCCTCTTGCTGTGAGGCAACAGTGCTAGCCACTGCCACCATGCTGCTTATTACTAGTTAACCAAATACAGTTGTTTATTCAGATTCAGTGCATAATGTGAGCTTAATTTTTTTTTAAAAACTCTGCCGTCTTCAGAATTAAAGGGAAACCAAATCACATTTTCCTGTTGCAATCAAATAACCAGCCTTTTTACCATAAGTATTCAAAAGAGTAATTTCTCATAGTAAGAAGCTGCAACAAAAAAAATCATGTCATAGATCTTTGTGGGTTACACAGATGATAAGAAAGTGTTCATTTCTCACCAGTCAGGCTCACAGGTGGTTCCGATCTTGCTTACAGTGTATCTGTTCCAGCCCAGCACTGGAGGGAAGGTCCAGATGAAGGAGAAAGTCCAAACGAACAGAAGACCCAGGATCGCGTGCTTCGCTTGCAGTCGGATGTTCCCCAGTGGCCGGCAGATCACAAAGAACCGTTCAAAGGACAGAACAGCCAGGGACCAGAGGGCCACGATCCCTTAGGAAAACAGCAGGTCAGTGTGGATGCGTTAAGTGGGACAATTTACAGCCAGGGATACACAACAATAAGTCCTGTATTTTTGTTTGTTTGTTTTTGTTTTGTTTTGTTTGGGGGGGGGGGGGTACACACAACATCCCGCTTCTGCACTATGCCACAATAAAATCAGCTGCTGTGGTAGTGCTGAAAATGGTTTAATGATTTAGGGTAGGTGCATTAGGTTGCCCTGTAATGAGCTAAAATAGTCAGTATTTAATTGTGGTAATAATTCACTCTCAATGACCAGTTAATTACCTATCTCTCCACAGTCAGATACTCCCTATGTGAGCAGGCTAGACTCACTGGAGAGGACAAAAGAGGGGCATAAAACAAGGTGTCCAATTATCACACACAATTCAAACAAGAGCCCCTGGCATATAGGTTCACAAATAAAGCTAACACTATTACTCCCAATGTTGGTTTTTAATAGCTTTTTAAAGGTTTTAAAACTGAACTTCAAAAGAGAGTTTTTCAAGAAACATTCCGTTTTTTCCCATTAAGTTTTAATGTATTTATCTGTAAAGCACAGGTGCGGTACAAAAGAAAAACTAAAAATAGACACAAACAGAAAACATTCTCACCCTGAGCAGAATAATAACTGGAGCATCTATCCTGCTCGAGTGGAGAAGCCCTCTTAATTTAATGACTTTCAGATTTACTCACATCTCTTCACATGAACACACAAATAATGGCAATGACACAGGTGTTAATCACATAAAAGCGCTGCTAAAGCAAAAATTAGGGTGGCTTTTCACCACACACCCCTTGATGATGTAAGCCTCACTTCAGTGGGCTACTGATTATATATCAGCATGGCTTCTTCAGTTATCATCTAGCAGCAGTCCAGCTTCACATCCCAGGAACAAGATCTGTTTTGTCCTGCCATGTGATGGACCACCAGTCATTTGTTTTATCACCAGGATTCACATTGCAGTTTATCCCTCAGATCTGCAAATAATCCATAGCAATCCTACAGCAAATATAAATCAATTTATTTACTTTTGCTGTTGTTTAGTATGATTATCTGTATGTATGTTCTGGTGCAGCTATGGTTAAGAGCCATATAGGATACTGTATCATAATTAGGACCAAAGCTGGCTAATTAAAGTGCCACACCTGACAGTAATTTGATGATATTTTCATTAGGTGGTATGAGATATTAAATTCATAGCAAATTAATATGTCCTGTTGACATTCAGTCTGTCAGTTTCAAAAGTCTTTGACAAAAACATCCTCTCACTTCCCACGCCACTCCTCTGTGATCTATCCAAGATGCCCAAATGGGGTCACACAAACCATGTTACCAAATCCAATAAGGCTTGGCATAAAATAATCAAGTTTTTTGTCCCTCTTGACTTCATGTTCTGTAGGTGTCTCACCAGATGCTCCTGATCCCACACTCCATGGGAATCTCTATGCCATCCTCCTCAGAGAGCAGAAAACCAACCCACTGACTTAGTTAAATGTTATTGGTGGTCACAGTTCTGGTAACCTACTTAAAGCAAGACATGCACAGGAGTGTGTGAGAAGACTCCTGTACCAGCATGGCTTTGAATTCTGCTTCTCTAATTCACCACGGGCTTCTGTTGCTGATCCAAATCTCTGATTCTAGACACACAAGCAGGAACGTGAACAACACCAGGGTGCAATTTTCTAGTGTTAAACAATTAAAACATAAGGTCATAATTATGCCAAATACACTGAGTCCTGGACTGTTTCCTTGAAGATTTACAGTTTAGTTTTGTTTTTCACACACCCACCATCATCAGAATCCTAATGTTTTAGTGTGCTACACATTTGTGTATATCAGGTGGAATAGAACTGCAAATATTAAATTATAGAGCTATTTAAAAAAGTTGATTTTGCACACAAAACACCGTAAAAACACTGTAAAGTCACAGCTTTTGTGTTTAAATTCCTTCAGTATCCTATTACTCTAAGCAACTGGTGTCTGAACCTTTCCAACCACTGTCTAAGGAAAAAAGCAACAATCCTAATGCTGACCTGTTCTGTCAACTTGTCATGTTGCCAAGCATGTAGAGGAATTGATTCTTTATTTGAACTATCCCCCAGATGTCCTGATGTATGAAATGTTCAATGCTGAAACCGGAGAAAACCACGTGGAGTTGTTTTACGCACACCGCATGTATAAAAAAAAAAAGCAACAACACTGACACCTACAGCTATGGAAGCTGCGTTTATTCATCCCTGTCATCACAGTAACATAAAAAGGAGCGTCAACCTACCGAAAAAAGTAACTGCAAAGCCCTCCAAGACGCAAGCCCACTTCCCGAGGAAGAAATAACCCCTGGCGTTAGTGAGGAAACTTATTAGTCCGCCGGTGAGGGAGACTAAAAAGTCAGCGATGGCCAGATTAACTATAATATAATTCAGGGGCTGTCTGAGTTGTTTGAACTTAAAAGTGACAAACATGACCAGGAAATTTTCGGTCAAAGACAGAGAGGTGACCACAAACATGAGAACGGCCAGGATGGTGAAGTTCCACGGTGCGATGTTCTTGATGGGTCCATGAAAGGGATCATCAGTGGTGGAGAGTTCCGCTGCTGCGGTGTAGGACACGGCGTTCACTGACACACTGAAGGTTTCCATTGTCCATGCCCAGAGAGTCGGCTACGTGTTTGGCTGACCCTAACCCTGGTCTCTTTTTCTCATACTCACAACTTAAGGTAGAGTCACTCCCGGACAGGCGCGCTCTCCAGTCAGTTGCGAGCACGTCGCTTGCGCTGAGCGCGCTGTGCGCACCGGGACTCCTCTCTCCAAAAGTTCATATATTGAAATCCGCGTTGGCAGACGCGCATGGCGAAGCACCGGAGAGAGAAATCCGCCGGCTGGGTCTGACTGTGACCGTGCGCCGCTGTTAGAAAGCGTGAGTCTGAGGTGAGGTGGCAGCACAGGAGTTTGCGCGGTGTGGTCAGGGGCGACGTGTCGAAAAAGCGCAAGTGCACGAGTGCTCGGTGGCATCTTGGCGCCTCTTATATAGCTCCAGCATCACCGCTGCCCTCCAGGACGCCCTCTCCATGCGCGCGGATTCTGCGGACACTGATTACAACCAAGTCTCCAGGCTTGGCGCGCACTCCGGGTGAACCCTGTAGTACAGCTGCGATCGATCCTACTCTCTTTCCACCAGTAATCACTATCATTCATGATTAATAGGCTCTCTGGCGTGTGTCTGTTTTTGAAATGACACGTGGAGATCTGGTGGTTTTGCCTTTTTTTTAGTGCCCAGTTTATTAGTAATGCGTAATTAGGCACCCCAGCAGGCTGATTGGTCACAGTGGACCTGGTGTATTAATCAAAATTAACAATCCCCACCTTTTGCTTATCCCTTTCACATATTTCCTGCTGAAATGTAATACACATGCACATAGGAGTCTTTCAGTGACACCTTGGTGTTCAGTGAACCTGCATAATGACTTTTCTTTAGCAATCATTCTGTATTTTGTGCAGCCGTTCCTAAATTAAGAAATATAAATGTGAAAATGTGTGTCTGGTGCGCAATAACCAGAAACATAACTCTCTGGTGCTGCTAAATGTGTCATCAGAAGTTCAAGTCACAGCACATCCTGGCTTGATTATGTCAGACAGGCTCGAATAACTACCTACCACTAATCATCCAATGAGCTTAAAAAGGCATACAATTTACAGTAGTGATGTTTATTCCAAATTCAGTACCACTAAAAAATGTGAGGGGAAAAGAACTGAAAATTTGTTTCGGACTGCTCTTTGCACAATCACTATTCATTCACCAATGTGTCTAAGTTCACAAGAGACACACGGACAGGGAAGAGGATCAAAATTGCCCATGCACTGATAAAGCCATTGATTTTAAAGTAACAGGATGGCTGATTGACCATACACTAACCAGCCATTGTGTCTTTACAATGGCATGATTTGAACATTTAATGTCAGGTTTCCATTGAACCAGCCATCCATTTTTGGCCACTTATCCGGGGGTAGCAGCCGCCCAGACTTCTCTAACCCTGGCCACAGAGGGATTCCAAAGCCAGTCAAGAGAAGTAATCCCTCCAGCATGTCTGCCCCAGGGCCTCCTCCTAGTAGGTCATGTCAGAACACCTTGCCTAGGAGAGGCCCAAGAGGCATCCTAGTCAGACTCCTGAACCACTTCATCTGGCTCCTTATGATATGGAGGAGTGGCGGCTCTACTCTGAGCCCCTCCCAACTCTCTAAGAGACAGCCTCTGGAGGAAACTCATTTCTGGCACTTGATCTCATTCTTTTGGTCACTATCCAGAGCTTATGACCATAGTTGAGAGCAGGAACCACAGCTTCCTTTTCACTCTCAGCTCTCTCTTCACCACAGCAGGCTGGCACATGGTCTGCATCACTGCAGACACCACACAAATCTGTCCGTCAATCTCTTGCTCCACTCTCCCCTCACTCGTGAACTAGACCCTGAGACACTTGATTTCCTCCACTTGGGGCAACAACTTATCCCTGACACAGAATGGCACACCACCATCTTCAAGCTGAGAACCATGTCTATGGAGGTGCTAATTCTTATTCCCGCTGCTTCACACACATTCAGCTGCAAACTGATCCAGTGAAAACTGGAGGTCATCACCTCCCAAATGCACAAAATAAGCAAAACAACTAAGTAAAGTCAAATTTTGAAAACTATCCCACTCATTTAAATTTGTTAAGTTCCTGCGACTTTTTTCTTTTGAGTTAATTAAACTTATCATTTCTGACTTTCACTTGAACTTTGTGTGGGTCAAGTAAGAATCACTTAAATTTAAGTATACTTTGCTTAATTCTGTTTATACTGTGTGTAGATAGAATGCTGATTGGTTGAAAAGTAACAGCAGAGTCAACAAAGTATAAGGACAAAAAAGATAAAAACAAAACAAAAAAATGACATGAAAATCATAGACAGTCTGCAAAGGTCACTTTTCATTGTTTTTAAAACTGGATGCAGGTAGTTGAAGTACCACTAAAAGAAAGCAAGAGTAGCTTGCAGACATGTTTGTGACACTGCCCCATAAACAGCAACAATATGTAGAGCGATGCTTTCCGTTGGAACAACGCAGTACCGTAAATCAACTATTAATAAGAGAGGGCAAACTTCAAACGGGCACCACGGTGGCACGGTGGTTAGCACTGTCGCCTCACAGCAAGAGGGTCTAGGTTTTAACCTTAGCCCCACCCCACCCCACCCCACCCCTGAGGCTACCAAAGGTTTCCCAACACCTCAGTATTTTTTGGGTTCAAGCCCCAGAAACAGAGCAATGAGGCACTGACCTGGACTTCACAGATCTCAGTCCGACTGGACAAAGCCCAATCCATTCCATTACTGATGTCCTAATGTCACAGGACACCCTTAGAGGACCCATGTCCCTTCCTTAAAAGGTCTGTTTTGGTAGCACACATGACATCTACTTAATTGCAGGCAGGTGGCTTTAATGTTCTAGCTGACAAGTGTATGTAAATTGAACATCACACTTTGCAGGTCAAATCTTTCGTATCATGTACACTGAGACAAGTTTGCACTTGGAGAGCATTTCAGAATGTGACTACATCCCATAATCTGTCAAATGCTTAACAAAGAATTTTAAACCTTAAAGAATTTCTAAAGCTCTTTAAGGATTATAGGTTTAGAGAACTGTTTTGGGGACGGGTCTATTCTAAAAGGTAAGTTAGATTCCGAAATTGTTTCACTGTTTTTTGTTTTTTTTTTGCCAATATATTGATTGTCTTCTTCAAAATTATTTCACAAACACATAACATATACACATACATACACATAGACAGACTGCATACCCTTACAAATAAAAAAATAAAATAAAATAATTAAATAAAAACAAATTTAGAAAAACAAAAAAAAATTAAATAAATAAGAATAATAAATACATTAAAAAACAATAAAAAATAATTTAAAAATAATTTTAAAAAAAGGGAAAAGAAAAAACAAAAAACAGAAAAAGAAAAAGAAAAGAAAGAAAAGGGTGGGGAAGGGGGGAGGAAGAAAGAAAACGGGGGCTACATTTTACAATGTTCATAAATCATTTCATAAAACTCTAACACTTTCATTTGTCATCATA